>LJJS01001232.1:6125-70045 GCA_001447215.1 Diaporthe aspalathi
TAATAATAATAATAATAATAATAATAATAATAATAGTAATAATAATAATTAAAACTTGTAAAAAAAGCTTTAAAAAGCAAATTAAAATAAATATATAAATAAACTATTTTTAATTTTATATTAAATTATTTTTTATTATAAGGCTTTTTAATATAATAATTCCTCAAAGGTATTCTAAGTAACTAATAAGCACCACCTTTGTTAGTTGGAGTGTAAGGACACGAGACTTTGCTATTACTATAAATCTTCCCAGAAGCCACTGCATCCAGGTCATCGTCTTTCCTCTAAACTCGGCGGAAAGCATCCCCATCCACCCCCCTACTCCTGTATACACGTTCTCCTGAGTCAGACTATGGTATCGAACTTCGTCCTTGGCACCTGTCTCGGACTGGTTGCTCATCGTTTGGTCTTCATCGAAGGAGAGTGGCACGTTCAGTCACCCGCACTCATTCTGTGCCATGGCCTCATATTCCTCTCCCTATCCTTCTCTATTGCTGTGGAATCGGCATTAGGGGCACCCAAAGTTCTTTCTCACTTTCTTCATGTGTTCTATGGATATTTGACAGGACTCGCCACCAGCATCTTGTTATATCGTTGCTTCTTCCACCGTCTCACTAAAGCCGGATTTCCAGGCCCTTGGTACTTGCGATTGAGTACCATCTGGAGTGTGTGGGCATCAAGGCACCGAAAATATTACTTGGACTTGCACGGTTTGTATGAGAAGTATGGTGACTTCGTTCGAACCGGTGAGTCCGCTTCCCATGTTCTGTTCTGCTGCATACACCATCTTCCCCTTGTTCCCCCAATAGGGCTAAGGAAACACTCTTGTTAGGACCTTCTGAACTCGCTGTTTTTCACCCGGACATCTTCGTGGCCACAGACGCACCTCGCAGCGATTGCATAAAATCCGAGTTCTATGACGTTCTACTGCCACGCGCGTCATTACTCACTACGCGAGACAAAGCCCTTCATGCGATTCGTCGCCGGGAGTGGAGCACCGGCTTCAGCCCGAAGGCTATAGCAGTGCACATGAGCCGCATATTTCCATATATCGACAAGTTGGAGCGCATCATCGAGGCCGACTGTCTGTCTGAAAGGCCCTCTCCGGTCTCAGACTATTTATATTGGTTCGGTTTCGATGCCATGGGCGAGTTTGTCTTCGGTAGATCCTTTGGAATGCTTGAGGACCGAAAGATGCACCATATTATCAAGCGTTTACAAAGCGCAATTTCCTTCATCGGTCCCCTCATACCCGCCTCATGGATCGTCCACGCCGGCCTCCATCTAATGCCACGGGTAAGCAAGGTTCGAGACTGGTATGATTCCCTTGGCTGGTGTGAAGATCAAATGCGACAAAGGGTGGCTGATTCTGGGAAACCAACGGCCGAATCGCAACGTGACTTGACCTTTTATTTGATGGAGCAACAGGAAAGCAAGAGCGAAGAAGAGGCACATAGAGCGAATGATCGAAAGCTTGCCTGGCTGGGAGGCGACAGCCTGCTTGCTATTATTGCTGGAAGGTATGTGACCTCGCTCTTGTTACCCGAAGTTCCGTATTGAGTGGTTCAATGAACTTGTGGACAGTGTACCATCCATCGAGTTCGGTGCATTGGTCGAGTGATTAATTGTTTTGCTTTCTCCAGAACTTTCTAACGTCTTTATAGTGACCCATCCACGTCGACACTTATTGCGGCCTTCTGCGAGTTGGGTCGCAATCCAAATCAAGCAGAAAAGGTGTTCCAGGAAGTTAGTATGGTCGAAAACACGCATGATATTCGGCAATTACGCAAGCTTGACCATCTTAATGCTGTCATCAACGAGACCATGCGTCTTTACCCAGCCCTACTCGGCGGAGGTAGCAGAAAGACGGGTTCTAGGGGCATTACAATTGCCGGACAATACATCCCGCCGTTCACCACTATCCTCAATCCGCGATACACAATTGGAAGAAGTAAGGTTTCTGAATTCCTTCTAACATTTCAATAACTTACGTATTTTCCAACTGCACAGGGGTCGATTGCTTTGAGGACCCTGGATCATTTGTTCCTGAACGATGGACTACGCGGACTCATATGGTTCGAAACAGCGCGGCTTTTAGTCCTTTTGGCACAGGTAAGCACCAGATTCTTCCTTTCCCCATGGCCGTACATTCGTGGACGGAAACGTGGATTTTTTGGGTTCTGACAACATGCAAGGAGTTCATTCATGCCTTGGCCGTGCCCTCGCTGAGGAAATAATGTTGTGCGTAATTGCAACGATGGTCAAGAAGTATCGCCTCTATCTCGCTCCAGGCGAGAGTGGGAATCGAGTGATGGATGATATGACGGATCAGTTCGTACCATATCCGGGGCCTTTGAACCTTTGTTTTGAGAAGAGGTCGACGTAACAGTGACGCATGCTGGCCCGGCATATCATTGAACGTGAGCTTCCAGAATCACCATTTTTGGCTAGGTGTCGACATTTTGAAAAGTCTATTCTTGTATGTTTCTGACTGCTGATGAGCCGCGAAAGGCAGAGACTCGGTACAGTGCACATGTGAACCTTGTCCCATGATGCAGCTAGCCATGTACTTGATTTAGCCGACACCGCAGGTATCATACAGAGAAATGTATTTGAAGACTGTAGTCAACTATTAGTAGTAGAGTAATTGAACTACGAACAAAGGCAAAACTGCACTCTGCGTGCCGACTTGATCAAAGTTGTCTCGGTTCAGGGTGGGAGATTACTCAGGCATGAATTAAACCATGTACCTACCTAGGTAGGTACTTTGCTATATTAATTATCCTGTGGGCATGAGAAAACCCCCAAGGTATGCCTGCGCATTAAGCTCCTTGCTATGAACTATCTTCCAATGATCTTGATGATGCATGAAGCAAGTCAGATGTGTTCATGTGCTCTCAGCACTGGACGCATTTGTGAAGACAATAAACATTGTAAGCCAGTTAAGCCTCAAGTCAACGAACTATTTAGACATACATCTGCTCCTCACCTTCGAACCGGGTCACAGTATTGAGCCACGATTATGTTTAAGAGCATCCCAAATACCGTCCACCAAAGCAGCATCCTCGGGAGACACAGGGCCCTTGAGGACATTGGCCACTGTTTCATCTACTTGTCCCAGCTTGCTCGCACCCAGCACGATGCCGTCTCTCTCACTGAGCGCCGAGTGATGTGCAATCCATCGGCTTGCCACCTCCACCGGCTGCAGTCCGCGTGCCTTGCAGCCGTCCACAAAGCCCTTCATCGCGGCCGCCACCTCCGGTGAAGCATAACTGCTATTCTTGGCGAAGCGCCCCGTCGGGTTCCCATCGGCGTCAACGTGCTTGCCCGTCAGGAATCCTGAAGCGAGGGCATGCGACGCAAGGAAAGACAATCCGTGTGCCCGTAAGATCGGAAGCACGCGGGTCTCCATGCCGCGGGTGAGAATGTTGTAGGTGCCTTGATACCAGGTCGGCTTCACCCAGTCTTTGTCCTCGCACAGGTCGATGATCCTCTGCAGCGTCTCGGGCGGGTGGTTCGCGACGCCCCATTCACTCGCGTGGCCCTGCGCGATCTGGTCCTGAAAACCTCGGACCTGTTCTTCGAGGGGCGTGGCGGGGTCGGGCCTATGGGCAAAGAGCACGTTGACCCGGGGGCGCCTCAGGCGCGCGAGGCTTCCGTCGACCGACTTCTGCGTGGCAGTGCGTGTGAGGTCGCCACTGCCGTCGCCGACCTCGGTGTAGACCTTTGTGTCGACCGTGAACGCATCGCTGAGCTCCTTGGCTGCGCCGAGAAGCTCCTCGGACTTGCCTGGGTTGAAAGGTGGGTACCGTGCGGCCGTGTCCAGGCGGTTGACGCCGAGTTGCCCGAGTGTGCGGAGCAGGTTCGTCACGGAGTCGCTGTCTTGGAACTCGGTGTTGTCCATACCGAGGACACCCGTCCCAAAAACAAGTTGAGGCGCCATCGAACGGGCAAACTCCTGGGTCAACCGACGAGGTATGGTGATGATCCGGCGCCGCACTTTCAGTTGGGAAAACCGCAGGGTCAACCGTGGAGGAATGGGCAACAGCATGACCCCTCACCAACATACCGGTCTACTTTAAGTAAACACGCGAAGGATTCAGCGCATGGAGAGTTCATCAGCACAATAGCCCTCCACCCCACAGTACACTTTCTCACCAACAGCCCGTGCATCCCTGCCAATAAAAACGAATGTGTGCCGCGAGCCACGGACGTTACTGGCAGATCCGAATTCATATCTGAAAATCCCGTGTCTGCCATGTCACTACCAGGCTCTGTTGGCCCCCACAAAGGGTCCCAGCAAGTTGTCCCAACCCATCCGGCTCACACCCCGTCAATCAAGCTGGTTAAGGAATGCCTGCCAAGTCTCCCGTTAGTCTTTCATGGTCCAAATAGGTGAAGCGACCAACTTACAAATGCATCCAGATCGAGCCAGTCCGAAGTCTGCCAGTGAACAAACGATTCCCCGAGTGGAGCCGTGAAACTGTTTGTGGTGTCGATTCCAATGAACTGACTGTCGGTGTTGGGTTCATTGATCGGGACACTAATCTCTCCGGATGGCATGTCCAACTCATGCCGTGGATTCTGGTCTTCAGACAGCAAATTAGGCACTGCGTCGTTGCTGCCACGAGCCTCAAGCCTCAACTCCTCCAATATGACACTATACCTGCGGCTCGGAGAGTTCGTAGCGGTGGCTTGCCCAAGGTGTATGTGGCACCGTTCAGCGAGCTCCGACATCCTCACATGGTCTATGCCCGGGAAGTCATCACGGTATTTCTCCCGCTGAATATTCAGGACGTACACCACTGCAAGGGCGCAAAATGTAACGTAATGCGTCCACCAAAACGCATGGAAGATAGGACCCTCCTTGGCGATGGAGTCTACCGTGCGCAAGGCTTCCTGGGCCGCCGTGATGCAGTGCCGGATGGCATCGGCTCGCAAGGTGGCAGAGTCCAAGTAAGATTGGGACGTTGAGTGGCTGAGGAGGAAAGGACGGTAAAGATGCATCACAGCGTGGCAATACGCCATTCTCAGCGCGATGGCCTGGCGGCGAAAGCTCCTCACCAGCGTCGAAGGCTTGACGGTGCTCAGGAACGGCGGCAGATTTGAATGCCAGGTCTCCAGCTCCTGCCCGAGGCTGAGCGTCTTGTCTCTCCGATGTTCACCTGGTCTGCTCTTGATGCTGTAAAGCTCGTCTGATATTCTGCCGACAATCTGCGAGAGCTTTATGTTGCACACGAAGGCGTCAATAGCACAGTCATTGCTATCATTTGGCTTGCACCCGTCCGTCGACATGTCCGCGTCATTGACGCAGTCCGGGTAGTCCTGATCGATGTCATCATCGTGAAAATGCCTTGGTCGTCCCATAACAACTCCGAGATACTTATCTAGTATGTATGCTGTCCAAAATGTGCGCTTCCGACATTGCCTGTGAATATAATCTTTACGGGATATGCCCCTGTGGGCATTTCGATCCCTGCGGTGCATACCGAGGGCCGATATTATCTGCAGTAACGTGCCGAATGTATACCAAGCCTGGTTCATGCGACATGTCATCAACAAATAGAAAACTTGGACCAATCTTGCTTGTGCTGATTCGAGTTGTGGTAATCCGACCTCGGCGTCCGTTAGTTTTGTTGACTCTCGAAACAGACTATCACACTTGGCAAGAGATTGCTCGTCGTCCCCGAAATCCCGACTCTTTTGCCGGTGAAAAGTGGCTACCGCGAAGACTCCGTACAGAGTTGCCAGCTTAGCATGGCCAATGCCTTCTTGCATCGCATTGCCTGCGGACGCATTCGAAGCCACAGTCTCGTACCATGATTCCACGTTCGGCCTATGCAGTGGCTTGTATGTGGCGACGCAGACGTCGAAATAGAGGTCTAGCAGCTCGAAAGCGTCCTGGCGGTTGAATAGCTGGAGAAAAGGCCCGGGCATTCGAGCTGCCTCCTCAGAAGAGCCTTGACGGAGCCCAAGTATGGCTCGATCGCCTGCGGCGACAAGTGGCTGCAATACATTTGATTCCTGCTGATGTGTTCCATCAAGTCTATGATAGCTTGAAAGGCGATTTCGAGCACGGTGAAGAAATGAGAGTCCCGAGGTTGTGTCGACATACTGCCCAAGAACCTCTGCAGACTCGAGGTCTGGCGAGCTTCTCGATTGCGTTCTTGTGAGAGTTTCGTCCCGTACTGATGGGTCATGATCGCAACTTAGGCCGGGGCCTACAATTGGACTTACTGGTGTTGGAGCGACCGTCACGCCTCGAATCTGATCATTGGGTGTAGAGCCGGGGGGAGTTGGCGGCCGGCCACGAGTGTACTGGGTCTCATAAAGGCACAATCTTCCTCTCTTGGCACAGCCCGTGCATGGTCTCGTACCAGAGCACTTGACCTTCCTGGCCTAATGGTACGTTAGCAACATTGAAGGTTTCCCGACTCTCAAACCGGTGGATCACGGCTTCTCTAATGCTAGAATACCTACCTTACAGGAATCGCATGCTCGCGTGATCTTGGACACATGCCGCCCCGGGCGACCTGGGCTCTCGCTAATTCCCGTCACATCTGCGTCTTCGGATACCCTTTGACGTTGTGATGGGGGACCGGCAGGTGATTGCCCTCCTCTGCGAGACATCGCAATCGTTTGCAGCCAAATCTGGGCACTGTATTTTGCTGCGTTCGGGTGGGCGTGGTTGATCACGAATCCGAGACTGCTGGCAAGGAGAAGAATCCGAGGAACTGGGCCAGTGGGGAGTTGAATACCCCATCCAATCTTCTCCACACCCGACCTGCCCCCGCAAATCCGAGATCAGTCAGTTTTAATGAATTCTTCCTTTCCTCGGCCCTTGCAACGGGCCGAGTCACCGGATCCTTCTCGGCACCGACGCAGCGAAAGCCAATATTGGTTGGAGAACTGACTCCAGCGCCATGAGCATGTGACTATTGGATTGCTTATATCATACTTGAACGACTGAAGTACAATGTGGAATCGAATACCTCGGGCGTCGCTCACATGAATGCGAAGGTCAACAAATCATGCTACTAAGGACGTAAGGGTCATCCCCAGGGACTGCTCATCATTTGTGAGGAGGAGCAAAAATTCTGTACGTAATAGTTGAACCGGGCCAAGAGATCATGGGTACCCTTGGGACAATGATCATTGTCCGAGTAGTCGTCTACAAAGTGTACTTGAAAAGAGGGCTTTTGTCGCCCAAGCGTTCCAGGTCCTCATCAGAGAATTGTGCCCTGACATCGTCCTCGGAGAACCCTTCGTTCTTCTTGTTGCTCCTGAACAACAGGAACTCCAACAGCAGACAAGCCAGAGCGCCCGCCGCTGCGAATGCGAGGGAAGTACCAAAGCCCGTTGGGTACATCGGGGCCTCCCTATCGAGGAAAATGAAGCTTCCTGTAATTCCACCCATGTTGCCCACTCCAGTCATCCATCCGATTCCCATGGCTCGCTTCGCAGGCCCAGCGAGATTGCTCATGTTCCACGCTTGCACGCCAGGGCCGATCGGATAGAGACTGAATAGTTAAAGAAAAGGTACGGTCAGTGAACATCGAAATAGATCACTTCCTCTTCAGGGTCCTGGACTTACCCGAAGCAAGCGAGGCAGATGGCGAAGTAACAGACGGGGATGTTATCCTTGATATCTGCAGCTTTGGCGAAAAGAATAGCATATGCGGTCAGGACGCATAGCTGGGGGACGACGATTGTCGGCATGCGCCAGTTCACACGATCAGAGATGACGGAGAACCCGTACGCAGCCAAAGCCCCGACGCAGTATGCCGGCACAGTCATCAGCTGTGCGTTGGACGAGGTGTATCCCATGTTTTTGAGGACTTGGGGCATCGTGAATTTTAGCCCGTAATTTGGCGTGACGTTCGACCAGAATGCGACGATCAAAAGATAGATCTTCAAGTCGCACAAGACACTCATGAAGATCCTCATATCAAAGCTTTTTTCTTTTCTCGCCCCTGGGGGCTTCACTCGGCCCGCGGCGATTTGGCGCAGCTCCAGATAGCGGATCTCGTCCGGGGACAGCCACTTCGAGGAATGTTTCGGAGAATCAATGAGGAGCCAGAAGCAGGCAATTCCGGCGACAGCTGAAGCTAAGCCTTCGAGAATAAATATCTGCAGCAGAATAGGAGTAAGCAATTATGCTGAACCCGGTGCGGGGGTGACATCCTACCCAACGCCAGCCTTCGTAGCCCGCGACACCATGCATCCTCACGATGCCAAAGGCTAACAAGCCGGAGAACGCCCCCGCCATAGCTGATGCAGTGAAGAACAAGGCGATTCTTGTTTGGCTCTCACCGGGCAGATACCATTTGGAGATAATGAGGATTGCACCTGGGAAGAAGCCAGCCCTGCACAATAGACCTGAATAAGTAGGTCATACCACACAGGCCTAATTTGGACCAAGCACATGGGGTGGTGATGCTTACTCGAAAAGGCCGAGGAATATTCTTGCGACGCAAAGTCCAGCGAAACTGTGGACGAAGCCTGTGCACATCATCACGACCCCCCAAACGGTGACTATAATCCCCATAAAGGTCGATGGCCGCTCGAATTTGTTTAGAAGCGCGTTGCTTGGCACCTCTGTAGTGCGTGCTTTAGAAAAACAGTATTCCGAAACTGTTCCAGAAGATATGAACCCACCTGCTAGTGTATAGGGAATAAAGAATACGGCCAGTGCAATATTGTATTGTGTTCCCGACATCCCCAAGCTGGGGAGCAGACCCTCGATTTTTGCATTTCCTGGCAATGAAGAAGGTCAGCAACAGTTGGTCATTGATGACTACTTCGGTCTAATGTTCATACCGATGTTGGCCCGATCGATGAAGCTGATGAGGTACAGAATCAGAAGCATGGGAACAAGTCTCCAGTCAACCTTGCGAAGGACTGCCTTGCGCTGCGAGTCGGTAAAATTGGCGAGGAAGCTGGCGTCCTCTCGTGTCAAGAGACTATCGCGGGGGTGTTCGTGGAAATGAGAGGTTGCCTTCTCAACTTCGATGTCATTTCGGTCAGATACATTGTCGGAAGCGCTGGCGGGTCTCGGGGCCATCGTGTGCAAAGGAAGAAGTAGTTAGATGAAAGATCAGGCAAGCTGATAGTTACCAATACAGGCTCCTTGGAAGAGAATGATACGTAACGTCACTTTTTTAAGACCATGCAAGCATATGTTTATATAGATGTGCATTGCTTCCGAGCCCGGGGACTCGACCGTAGGGAGATTGTCAAGGACGGCACAGTCAGAATGGGCGAAGAGGAGGTCTAGAAGAGCCACGAGGCTGCGGCGTTCTTAGGCTGCGGGCCCTTTCAGTCATCCCCACCATATTGTAGGCGCACAATCCGGGGAAAAGCTTGGCAAACATGGGGAGACCATGGGTCTTTGTCCAGATAGGCATAGCTAGCTGCGCCCACAACTCGGAGAACGTCGATGGTGGCGAGGGGGCTCGGAAAAGAACCCGAACATCTCGGCTCAAGTCCGACGAGTCCGAGTAGTCCGAGATCGCCAACACGGCATCGAAGGACAGTTTGTGTATCTTTGGGGGGCTTCCAAACGGACCAAGGCGATCAGAAACAGATCTCCGAAGTAAATCATTGAAGCTTTAAATCTATAAGACTGCTGTCGCAGCCATAACTCGACCGCCGGTCTGGACTTAAGACATGCACCGGAATTCAAACGTGCACAAAGTTCAGTGATTTCAGCACAACACCAACTACTACAATCCAATACGCACTTGAGACTTTTGGTCCAAAATGTCAAACCCCACCAATCTCGACCTCCGAGGACTGACACCTGCTCCAGTTACTCCGTTTACTGAGGATGGCCAGGTTGACTTTGATGCCATACAACGACTTGGCTCCTGGCTGGGCAGCATCAGGGGCGTCACTGGCCTCGTCGTCCTAGGCCATGCTGGCGAGGGGACTTTCCTGACGCAGGACGAGCAGGTGGAAGTTATCAAGGCGTTTGTTCGTTCAGTCGATGATCGAATCCCTATCATTGCCGGCATCACAGGCGAGGGTACACATGTTGCCGCACTTGAGGCCAAGCGTGCTAAGGCGGCTGGCGCCAAGGCCGGTCTCCTTTACCCATCTCACGGTTGGCTGCGGTTCGGATATCAAGCTGGTGCCCCCCAGGACAGATACAAGACTATCTATGAGGTTAGCCAGCTGCCTCTCATCCTCTTCCAGTACCCAGACAACACCAAAGCGACCTACAACCTGCAGACGCTGCTCGATATCTCCGCGCTGCCCGGAGTCTTCGCCATGAAGAATGGCGTCCGCAACATGCGCCGTTGGGACACTGAAATTCCCCTCATCCGCAAGGAGCGGCCCGACCTACAGATACTCACGTGCCACGACGAGTACCTCCTCCACACCGCATTCGACGTTGACGGCATGCTTGTGGGCTACGGGAACATCGCCCCGGAACCACTTATTGAGCTGATCGAGGCCGGGAAGGCCAAGGACTACAAGCGAGCTAGGAGCATCCACGACCAGCTCTTGCCGCTGACCAGAAATGTTTACCACCGCGGGTCACATATGGAGGGCACAGTCGCCCTCAAGCACGCCCTTGTGGCCAGGGGCATTCTGCAGCACGCCACCGTCCGTCCGCCGTTGCTGCCCCTTCCGGAAGGCGCCGCGGAGGAGATACACGAAGCTGTGTCTGCTGCAAAGTTGGCAAAGGTGGAGACACGTGGACTGAATTAGAAGGCGGGACAGAACCTTAGTGACGTCGCAAATCCGAATTTTAAAACACTGAAGTACAAGTAATTATTCGCAAAAGCAAGACACAGAAGACTTTGAGGTGATGAGTTCTGACTGTTTGCTCTTGAAAGCTATGGTCCTTCGGCCAGAGGAGGACGCAAAGGGAAAGACGATGACGGTCGTCAACAGTGTCGGTCACAGAAAGACTAAACCGCGGAGAAATAATTTTGGGACGAAGGATCGATCCAGTTGAAGACAAATCCATATGTTAGTGCTCTGTAGATACGAAATATCTATGATCTTGTCAAAAATTTCGCAGCGAATTAAATATTGTACTATCAATACTCACTCTGCCTGAAACCGACTGATGAGAGATGGAAGGGGCGCCAGTGATCTGAGTCAGGGTGATGATGAAGTCAAACACTGGAAGATGTGGAACAAAAGCGACGCCGCAATCGCACGTGCAATTGGTACTAATATCCGTTCCACAGAAGACCGGGGCAGCCATTAAATTGAAGTAGGTAGTTGGTTTCGTTCTTAATCCGGGCACAAATATCTCTCTCTTTTTATATATAAAAAAAAGAAATGCCAGCGTTCCCTTCACACAGTCGTAAACGCTCAAGGACCCTAGTTTATAGGAATATCCGTATTTTAAATAAGTATTGACTGAGTCGAGGGTAGACCCACTTTTGAGGTCTCTGGCTCCAGATTTACATAAAAGATCCTCTCCCTCATTCGCTCGGAAAACTAGTGTTCCAGCAAAAGTTAGATCATTCCTTTCATATATCAAACAACTGCCACTTGCTCCCACAGCAACTTGGTTGCGATGTCCGCCGCGAAGACCCAGCCGGGGACGAGCCATACTGCAGTGAGGAATATTAAAAATGCATCCATCAAGGTGACGACCATCAAACTACGAAATAAATACAAAAGCCGAAGTACTAACTAAATGGTTCTGTAATCAGGTTGGCATGCGAGACGGAGTTACCAATGAGTTTCGACTGGTCCCGCGAGAGGAAGCAGTGGTCTCCGTATTTGACTCCAATTTTCTCGTTGGCGATGGCATATGGGTTCGGTGGCCTGCTCGATTCCTGCATAGGTTACTTGTTGAGTAAGTGAGGCTGATCAAAGATGTTGTTGGCACGCAGGAAGGCATCCGCGCCGTTAACGGCCGCATCCAGTTCGCAAAGGAACATATCAATCGCCTTTTTCAATCCGCACAGGCCATGTACATGGACCTGGGCTTGACCAAAGGGGAGCTCTTATCGCTGCTCCATAGGACCCTCGACGCCAACGACATGGGCGACGAGCCCCACGTGCACATCCGTCTGGTGGTCAGTCGAGGCATCAAATCAACACCTCACCAAGACCCGCATGTGAACCTGGGGCTACCCCTCGTGGTGATCATCCCAGAAATCAAGGCTGTCGACCCAACGGCCAGAGATCGGGGCCTACGCCTGGGCACGACGTGGGTGCGCCGGGGACCGCCGGACGTCAAGGACGAGCAGTGGAACCACATCTCGAAGGCGACGGACGTGCAGGCCTGCATCAGCGCCAACTTCATGAACGTCGACGAGGCGCTGATGCTGGACCAGCGGGGCTTCGTGAAGACGTGCAACTCGGTCAACTTCTTCATTGTGCGCGGGGACGAGGTATGGGCGCCGACAAAGGACAACCAGATGCAGGGCATCACGCGGCAGAAGACGATCGACGTGTGCCGCGCCGCCGGCATCACAGCCCGTGAGCTCGACTTCAGCCTGACCGAGGTGTACGGCGCCGACGAGGCTTTCTGCACGGGCACGTTCCCATCTCAGATCCACGTCACAGAGGTCGACGGACGGAAGATTGGGGACGGGGGAAGAGGACCGGTCACTACAGCGATTCAGAAGCTCTACAAGGCGGAGGTGGACAGGGATGTGGCCAGGACCAGGGAGCAGATTCTTGCGGAATTGGAAAAGCCGCGTGATCTGACATTCTTGGAGGGGCTAAATCTGTGAAAAGTTATCGACGCGTTGGATACTTGACATATACTGTGATAGTGTTCCTGGGTCCCTTATTCATCATGGGATCGAACCAAAGAAAAAACAATCAATATCTCCTTCAGCGCACGCGAACGATCTTCACGCCACCGTGGAACATGATCCACATTTGTATTGCGTGATCCTGTGATCCGATTCCGTCAGGTGGGCGGGTAGTGTTTTTACTGTGGGCAAAATTAATTAAACTTAGCAAACAAAAAAACGAATGTATGATCATGAAATTGAGAAACGTAGTCAAAAGGTAAAGAATTTGTGACCGTGACCTATTGCTAAGCCGCGTAGGTAACAGCCGCATGTCACTCCCAAACGCCTGAGTTGTGTCCAGTTGGGAATTGTGCAACATGGGCTTGACGGGACTTGAAATGACAGTAACAAAGACACGTTAGAGTCTGAACGGGAGTTTTGTGGTTGGGACATTCCGCCGCGGCTGTTTCTTCTGGCCAATCCAGACAGTGAGCGGTGGACGAACTGATCAAAGGCGTCTAACTGCAAGTCTCCAGGCCCATAATGTGGCATGAAGGGAGAAGCGGAGACGCAAGAACGGTCATTCAAGGCTGGCATCATCCTCGCCAAGGGGGTAAATACATATATCTTTACTAGAGAATCAACTGATGGCGGCTGTGCAGTGCAAGCGAGGATATACGAAATCGACAATGATCGTCAACATGAGACCACATGTTACAGTTGACACTGCTGTCCTCTCAATGCCTAGGAGAACAATAAACGACTAGCACTGTAGCCTCTGATGGCACCTTGCCTCTGAGGAGCTGGATTGCTTCGGCGTGGCCTCCGACTGTGGCACTTTGGAGGGCAGTCTGTCGTCTCCCCCTCGTGCTGCTGTAAACATTCACGTCTGCACCGGCCTGTAATAATCGCTCGATGACCTACCTCTACGCGTCCCCTCTCGGCCGCCGCATGCAAAGCCGTCCCATCCCCGTAGGTGCCCCCCAAGGCGTGGAAATCGGCACCTTTCTGCAGGATAAGGTCGACGAGTTCGATGTGGCCTCCCAAGCATGCGCCCTGAAGAGCAGTGTGTCCCTTGTACTTGGCTGGTGGGGCATTAACGTCAGCCCCGTGCTGGATGAGAAGTTTTACTATGTCCACGTAGCCGCCACCAGCTGCGATCTGCAATGCCGTGTAGCCCGCTGTTGGAGATGGAGGAGCGTTCACATCTGCACCTAGATCCAGGAGGCGCTTGACGAGATGCGTGTGCCCGCGCTCCGCTGCCGCCTGTAGGGCTGTCCTTCCGTTATAGCGAGTCGCAGCTGAGAGCACCGCTGGCGCCTGCATGCGGCTTGCAGGTTTTGCTGGGACGTCGTTGACCTGGGCGCCTGCTTCCAGCAGGATGTTGACAATCTTCTCGTCCCCTTACCCGCAGGCGATCTGTAATGCATTTATTTGGAAGTTGTTGCTGCCACAGAAATGGATGTCGGCTCCGGCGTCAACAAGAATCTGCACGACCTGCCGGTGGCCATGCATGCATGCTGCCTGGATGGCGGTTTGGCCATAGTAACCGCGCGGTTGTTCGTGGACAGAGATTGGAACAGTGTCCAGGATTTCCTTGATTCGTTCCACTTCCCCGCCTCTCGCTGCAAGCTGCAACGGAGTCCAGCAGTATTCATCATGGTCATCGGTCTGGAGGGTCGGGTCCCAAGCAGCATCCAAGGGTGACAATGATCCCTGCATGATATCGCTCAGGAAGGCAGAAGAGAAGTGGAACGAGTGATAGATGAATAGTTATTGTCGTGGGGCTTTCGGAGTATTCGTGTTGCAGTACCCTGATACTCGCACAGCCGTGAGCAATCCTTCGGCAGGACGTGCATACACGGAGTATCACTTGATTGGCAGTGCTTATTCAAAGCTACCCTAGGTACTTAAGTATGTGTTGCGGCCCCCATCATCGAGCCCCTATGGGCAATCCAGCCCGAGTGGTGGATCTTACATTACCTAGCCTGTAAGTCATGAACCTGCCATCCCCAGAACAAAAATTTGGTGAGACGAAGCAGGAGCACGTATGATCTCTGAGGCCAGCCTAAGATGGCTGTGACGTGAAGGATCGGGAACACTGCGATTGAGTGTTCGCTTCGGCCCCGTCACTGCTGAAAAGAAAACACATGGGCATTTTGAAGCGGTGAACCCACATCGGATACCTAGATGAATTTTCACAATTGAACCTTGTGAACACATTAGAGATGTTTAATCATTGATACTTGATTGGGCCAAATCCGTCCGAGTTCACATCTGTTATATTATTTTCTAACGTAATAGTACCGGAACATAATGATGGATCAGAACTTGAGTTGAACATTTGAACTGACTGCGATATTGTCTCATCCTTGATGATCTGTCGCATGGGATATTGTTCGATCTTCGGTGACCTGTCCAAGTATGGTTGATTGCAGTTGTTTAGGTAGACATTCAGGACCTGGAACAAGGGAACTCGAAAAATTGTACTGTTGACTCCATTACAATGGTTCCTTTTCCCACAATTATCATATCTGTACAGATTCCAGAAGCCTAAGCAACTACCCTACCAATCTCTCTCCCCGTGACCCTCTCACTGTCAAGCACCAGCGGCCCACCCCCAAGCCCACTGGCGTCCAGCGACACCGTGACCCTTCTCCGGTCCGCAACAACCCGGACAGTCTCGCCCAGGTTCCGGTAGTCCGTCTCGCAGTGCCCGACGACAGCTGGGCTCTTCCTCCCCTGGCCCTGGCCATGGCCATGGCCGTCGCTGCCGTTGTTGTCGGAGGGCCCGCTCTCCCTTACCTCGACGCTGGGGTACGGCAGGTGCCCCTCCCGCAGGGGGATCAGCACGAGCGGGATGTCGGCCTCATTGATGGGCGACGAGCTCATCAGGTCTCCTTCACCGGTGGTGGTGTTGCGAGCAGGAATGACGAAATGCCCCTTCTTCCGGCCGCCGACGAGCCACGTGTCGTTTGGCGCCGTGACGTCGTAGCTGAACTCGTCACCTCCGGCCTCTTCGGCCGAGGCGGTGGAAGTATCGAGCCTGCTAGTGTCCCAGACACGAGTCCACTTCAGGTGTAATGTCGCGGGCAGGAGCTGGTTGACGCAGACCACCGGCGCCTCGTACTCATCCGCGGGCTCAATGAGAGACGGGATGGGTCTTTGCAGGCGGATGTCGGCGGTGTGAACGACGGGTATCGAAGGCACATCGACGGGTATGAGAATGGAGTGCTGTTGCGTGGGTTCAACATCGCGCATGGCTGGGATCCTGGCGGTTTTCCTTGCCCAACTGACTATGAACTGGGCCATGAGGGATGGAATGCTCTCTCCGCTGGGTGTCGTCCCAAGTCCAGCGAACTGCCTCTGCCACTTGACCTCGGTCAGAAAGCTCAAGGGCAGCTCACCCAGCGTCGCAGATCTCTCAAGATCGTAACCCGTGAGGTCGCTCTTCATCCGGTCCAACACACTTGCCACCAGGACTCTGCTGAACTGCCACAACTCGGTGTCTTTCAGTGCTTCAGTCAGAGAATCACGGATATTATCCCTGATCTCATCCTGAAGCACGCTATAGGACAACTTCAAGTACATGGTCTTGTTGGTGTTGGGGCCAATCTTGGACCCCGGTATACGGTTGATCCTGTAGATCAGGCTCGCCGGTTGCTTCGGAAAGATGACGACAGGGTTTGCAGGTGGCACCCCAAATTTCGACTCGAACACGTCCGATTCAATGAGCTCCGATTTGAACAGACGCAGTGGACTTTGTGTCGCCGTCGACACAGTAAACCGCGAGAAGAGTGCCGTGTGCTTGAAAACATCCTGCACATTAACGCCCAGCTTCAGGGCCAGTGGTATAGAAGGGGTCTTGGACAAGGTGAACGTCCCCCGGGAGGTCTTGTATTTTACCTCGACTTTGATAGAGACAGTCGCGACATCCTGCTCGGTGGTGAAGGGAATCCGAGCCCTGATGGACGACCAGGCTGCCAGAGATGAGAACACAAACAAGCCAGGTTCAGAGGATGCTGGCTGTTTGTGCTGCTCAGCACCGAGTATTTGAGCTTCTGCCGTAAGGAGCCGGAGGCCCCCCGTCGCAGATCGGACACGGATCTCACACGACTCGACCTGGTTCCACCCTGTCGACAACTCGAGATCCATCGCGAAGTTCCTATCGAGTTGTGTCACCATCGATGACTCCACCCGCAGGTCGAGTGTGTCGGCACGTTGATACAAGGACACGGATGGGTTCCTCAGGTTCACCGCATCACGCTCAGCAGGCTGGAATGCTTGCCGTTCAAGGCTGAGCTTCAGGGGCCCACTGTTCAACTGAACGCGGTCGAGCTCGTAAGAACCGGGGCTCATGGCCATGCACCGTAGCTGGATCTTGTTCCGCCCAGGCCTTAGTTCCAGCTCTTCGCGGCTCTCCAGCCACATCTCACGCCCGCCAGTGGTAATGATGCGAAGGAAGGCTTTGTCCACAGGCAGTGGGTCGGCAAGAACGCTTCGCAGTACGAGGTTCAAGCTGAAACTGTCCTGGTCGTCATCGTACGCGGGTGTGCCCTCAACCTCAACGTGGGTGAAAAAGTTCTGGAGCGGATGTTTGATCTCCTTGTCGAAGGACTTGGCAGCGGCCAAAAAGTCGGGAAGAAACCCCTTGAAAACCTCGTTCTCAGCGTATTCTTTGGCTTGCTTCTGGCTTACTTTGATGGCGCCTCTTTCCTCTATCCTGTCCTTTTCCGAATTTGCTGCTTTGGAAAGTAGTTTGAGCATGACCTTAACATACACGTCATTTCTCTTTAGTTCCCGGAGGCACTTCGAGTACATGACAAGCATAGAAAGCTCAAGCAAGCTCCACCCGCTCTCGCCGTAAAACGGTGTCGTCCGGTCGAAATGGACCGCTGCCGCGGAATAGTCTTCCAGGTAGTACTTCATGACCGCAAGGTCAGCCATGTTCGCCAGGACAGAGTGTGTATGGCTGGCGACAGTATAGTGACGCAAAGACTTGTCTGTGAGCATCTCATACAAGCGGTAGAAATCCTCCTTGGTGTCAAGGGCGGTTCGAAGCAGCTTGTTGTCGATTCCTGCGAGAGTCAAATCCGCTGACGGCGTCCTGGCCGACTGTGAGGGGCTGGGCGGCAGATCATCATCGAGACTGACATCTTCCATGTCCTGCAAGCCGGTTTCTCCTATCACTGGTGCAGAAGACCAACCATCACTCCAGCCCCGCTTCTTGCCGCACTCCTCTAATATGTTGCGTGACAGTGCATATAGCTCCGCTCTCCTGGCAGCCAGGTCTTCCTGCCCGGCTTTATGGTGCCGTTGATTTATTGTATCTTGAACATCAGCTGTGCTCGCCCTGCGAGTGCCGGGGCCCGGGAAGAAGTTTGGACTAGGCAAAGGCGGCAAGCGGCCATCCCCTGTCGTCGACACCCTGAGGGATGTTGTTCTCGCCGGGTGCATCAGCGTCTTGGGCTCCGGTATGGATTCTTTCGACTTCTGCTCTGGGCCGTCTTCACCGGTAGGCATTGTGGTGGGTGGTGGGATGGGCAAAGCTTTCGTAGATGTCTGAGCGAGGATCTGTTGCGCTATCGAAAAGGCAAAAGAGGCGACAATGTTCTCGGCCACCTCCGAGACGAGGTTCTCGTACGAAAACGTAATCTTGGGGGTCACGCCGCCAGCCTCGAGCTTGCGCTGTTCGGCGAGAGCGGCGATAACATCCCGGCGCATGACTTGGGAGACGGCGGGTATGAATTCGAGGGTGCGTTTGCAGATCTCTGCCAGCATAGAAAGGTTCTCGGACTCGTCCGTTGGCTGCGGCGGCGGAGCCCGCGGCGCAACGCCGTGCAGAATGGATTCCTGCTGTTCTTTGACCTTGGCGAGCAACTCTTCCCGCGTAGACCAGGCGTTGCCCAGGCGGAGGAGCAGAGCAATCTGTCGTGCGAATATATAACACCGGAAATCGAATATCGACACGTTGTTTGACAGGATAAGGTCTCGGTAAGGCTTCTTCATAACAGAAATGGGGATGTCATCGAAATTCTCCTGGGGCTCTTGTTCTTTGGAGGACTGCAGGTCCACGGTTTCCTCGTCATCGAATTCCAGTGTTCCTGTGCTGGCAGTCACCATTGCCGCTTGCGCGATCTTCTTGAGGTCCGGGGTGTGAGGAAGCAATGAGCCTCCATGCGTCTCAGCAAAGTCCGCAGCGGCCTGCTCTTGTATTATGGTGTCCAGCCCGACACTTAGCTCGTCGTACCCAACGAGAGCATCGTCCACTAACCCCACGCTCTCGAAGCCTCTCGCCAACCCCTCCTTTAGGATAAAGAAGGTGCAGAAGTTCCACCCGGGCAGGCTTCTCTGCGCATCCTTCTCTTTGATGTCTTCCTCGTATTGGGTGACCCTCATATCGAAGCTGGCCAGGATGAGCCTCTTGAATTTATCGATGAGATCGGCCCATGCGACCTTGGCATCTTCCTCGGTCTCCATGTAGCCCGTGGGCACGGCGGGAACGACCCTCGGCAGGAGATCGTAGGGCACATCGTTGATACCGATGCGTATCTGCGCTATTCTGTCGACGTTTGCCTTGGAAGAACTTCCGAAATCGCTTCTCATCCTTTCCAGCAGCGGAGTGGTGTTTTTCCCCCACCTAGATGTTGCCTTGGTGACCGGTAACGCGTCTGACCTGCCATCGACGCCTCCGCCGCCTGTCATCCTAGGCTGAGTGGCGGCGACGGTATTGGGGACGACGACGTGTATAATCAGTAGCTCGCACGCATCATGGTTCTCGGCCGCAGTCCTTGCGTCTTTCTTGCTGTTTGTGGACGAGGCCGGCGCGGAGTGCTCCTTGAGCCAGTCACGTATTTCTGACCGGACACTTGACTTGTATTGGTCATTATCGTCGCAGCGAACAAGCAAGACCTTCAGGTATGGTGTACGGCGTAGGCCTGGGATCTGGTGGCGGCGGACATTGGCTGCCGAGGGGCCATAGCCGGGCGAGTATGGTTTGGCGGGAAAGGCATTTTCGGTGTCGGCCGCGAGCCGATTGCCCCCCGCAAGAGTCTGAGTCTGAAACCCATCATCGAAACCAGCGCCCGATGCGGGTGTTATGGACGGCTGCCTCTGCTTGGGGGCTTTGGCAGCGGCGAGGGCATCGACGAGCTCGACATGCAGCGTCTCGATAGACCGCAGAGGCCCGGCATGGGACTGCCAGTGCAGGTTGTGGAGAGGAAGGCGTGGTAAAAGCCCTGGGGCGAGGAGTTTGTAGACGTCGTGAGGGTCGAAGTAGTCGACTGCGCGAGCACGTGTCAGCCTGAGTATGAGTATGTCATGATCGGATCTGCGACTTGTGTACCTGTCACCTTGGAGGTCGAGAAGGGCTGTTCCATGCTGAACAGCAGTCTGTTATGGGCTGAGTCGCTGTCGCCGTGGCATTGCTGTCGCGTCCGTTATGCAGGGCCAGCTCAGCAATGCATCGCCGACACTTCGGCCTCGGGTGGTGTTGCGTGGTGATTGCGCCGTGTGGTTCTGTGCATTGCCTTTGGCTGACGAAGGTACCTTGACCATTGACGTTGACGCCCTGTCCAAAACAGCCGTCCGGGTGGAGGACCCCTGAGTTGCGACGGAGCCCCCACCCGGATGGAGCTCCACCACCATTTGCTGAGAACCGAAGGCGGTCAGAGAGACACGGTGGCTCCCGTTTCTAGCCCCCGTCCCCGGTTCCGTTTTGTGGCAGGATATCAATTGAAAAATACCTCCATTCCCAACTTGGCATCAAGTACCCAATAATTTACTCAAATTCACATTGTAGCACATTTTTGTAGCGCCATATAACCCTCTCCATAATAGTAGCTATGGCCCTTTCGATTATCAGCTTCTTTTGCAACTCCAATTTGTTTGTTTCCAACGCCAAACTTGCTCCCTTCCCTAAGCCAAAGTGAACTTCCGCCGATGTTCTGGCGTACAGTTTTTTTCTTCTTCTTTTTTCTTCTTTTTTTTTTTTTTGGCTTTCACACAGCCCACACTCTACACCGTACACCTGCCATATCCCCGCCATCTCATTGAGCCCTTTCAACCTCAAAAATGACACTGTCAGCACCAAGACATGCATCTAACTACGGCTTTGGCCCAGCGGGTCGAGTGTCCCAGGATGTCATCTCTCCGGTATCAAGGCTGCGTACACAGCCGCACCAGAAAAGTTGATCAAAGCCAGCGCAATAAACGAAGTGAGATCACTCCTGGGTTGCAAGTTGGCTTTAAGGACGCAAAGGCCGTGTACCACTGGGGCAAGCAGGCTTGTCCCCAGGAAGCAGTGCATCATAAACCTGGCTGATCGCTAATCTGATCGTCGAAATTTGGGTTTAAGTGTATAAACCGCGTCACCAAATTCGGTCGAGGTGACGAAGGTAAGGTGTAAGTTGCCCGATGCCTGGTGATATTAAAGGGGGAAGTGTCCCAGATATGCCAGTGCCCTAGCTCGATGCCGAGGTGATCCGGCTCATTGCCAAATTTATGGAGGCCTGGACCGTGATCCGAGAGGTTGGGATAGAAGTCTGAGAGGATGGAGAAGATAGGCACATGGACCTGGTACAGCGCAATAGCCACAGCGTCTTGGAGCCGAGCGGAACGTCCCATGTGAGTGATATGGTAGAGCAGACTTGCTGTGAACCAAAAGGCGCCGAGCATATATGACCAGATATTTGCTACTCTGTGTAAGTGCCCGGTTCTCACTTATTAATGAAGTAAAGCCACCATTTTTAATCACCTGCTCCTCTTATTATGGATCCCAAGAGTACGCAGATTGAGCTGGCGTATGAGAAAGAGGCCTCGCTGTAGATGTGGTGAGTTGCCCGAACTAACAGAGGTTGGACAGTTGGCATTCACCAACGTTAGCCTGTCACAATGAAATTTGTTCTAAAAACAACTTTATCCAAGCACCCTGTTTTGCTGAACCCGTCAGAGGTCTACAGGTCGTTATTATTTGGAGATCGACTTGCAGATGTACTTTCAATAATTTCCCGCTCGAGCTGTATAAGCTGCAAATTGCTGTGGACACTTGCATGTTGGGGTGATGATGGTGACACATGTTCAGACTCCTGAAATAAGTTTTGGGGAAGAAAAGCGTAGCTCAGAATGGAAATAATCCCAACATAAGTGAGTGATCATAATCGCAGGCTTAAAAAGCTCGTAACTCAATCGAAGCGGAAGACTTATGGTGAATGAACAATGCTGCGCCTGAAGTCCGTTGTGGTGAGGTACCCTAGGTAGTAAAAGTGGAGCCAATCCGAAAGGGGCCAGGCTGGGGTCCCCTGGAAGTTGGCACAAAATGTCGCAACAATTGATTTGGAGGGGCAGAACTTTTCGTTAGGCGTGGAGGGGCAGCTTTCCCACTCTGGCAAGGCCGCAACCGCGACTTATACACAGACATAACCATATATATATCTTCTCACCAACGGCACCGGTTTTCCAATATCCAAACAGCTCGTTTCATTCCAGCTACCTCAATCCACACTGAAAGTATATTGGTCCACCGTCTGAGCAGAGCTTGCCCATCACAAGATGGCCAACCTGCAGGCCATCAAGTACACACGGGGTCGGCTGGACGTACTGGACCAGCTGAGGCTGCCTCATGAGCACCACTACGACGAGGTATCCACATGTGAGGAGGCTTTCGACTGCATCAAAGCTATGAGGGTGCGAGGAGCCCCCGCCATTGCTATCGTGGCCGCCCTGGCCCTGGCAGTCGAGCTACACCGCGGCGCATGCAGTCAGTCTCACTTCCCGCTTCAACGCACTGCGAGGCAAAGATCACGTAGTATGAGACTTGAGCATTTGCTAACTCCGGGTCGTAGCTGCCACCACCGTCGATGACACAATCAAGTACATCGACGGCAGGCTGGACTACCTCAAAGAGTCGCGCCCCACGGCCGTCGACCTGACAAACGCAATCAACCGCCTCAAGGCGGCCATCCGCGCAGACCCGCTGGAGACCACCAGCACCGTGCCAACGCCGTCGCCTCAGGCCACCGTGGTCGAGACCTTCATCGCCACCGCCGAGGCCATCCTCGCCCGTGACCTGGACACCAACCTGGCCATCGGCGAGCACGGCGCGGCCTGGCTGGCCGGGGTGCACGGGGCATCGGCGGCGGCGGGGCGGCAGATCTCAGTCTTGACGCACTGCAACACGGGCTCGCTGGCGACGTCCGGGCACGGCACGGCGCTGGGCATCATCCGCACCCTGCGGGCCAAAGGCCTGCTCCGCCACGCCTTCTGCACCGAGACGCGACCCTACAACCAGGGCAGCCGGCTGACCTCGTTCGAGCTCGTCTTCGAGGGTATCCCGTCCACGCTGGTCACGGACTCGATGGCCGGGGCGCTGTTCCGGCTGCGCGGGGCCGAGATGAACATCGGCGCCGTGATCGTCGGCGCCGACAGGGTCGTGCGCAACGGCGACACCGCCAACAAGATCGGCACGTACCAGCTCGCCGTGCTGGCGCGCCACCACGGCGTCAAGTTCGTCGTCGCGGCGCCCACGACATCGGTGGACCTCGAGACGCTGACGGGCGAGGGCATCAAGATCGAGGAGCGCAGGGGCGAGGAGCTCACGCAGATCAGCGGCGCGGTGGTCGGCCCTGACGGGACGGTGGATGTGACCAAGACGGCGAGGGTGGCCATCGCAGATCAGCGGATCGGGGTTTGGAACCCGGCGTTTGATGTCACGCCCGCGGAGCTGATCGACGCGATTGTGACCGAGAAGGGGATGGTGGTCAAGAATGCGGAAGGCAAGTTTGACTTCAGGGAGGTCATGCCTGAGCGGTGGGCCAAGGTTGTGGGAAGGCAATGAAGAGTGGATGCTACGCGAGTGTTATGCACACACAGTAGATCATAAACGGGTCTAACTGCTCCCGTATTTACAAGTCAACCTCTCAGAGGGCCATGATACCCCCCACTATAGCTTCAGAGAATGCAGTATGAGCTTCTGGAAGCCCTCGACGGCGTCCTCAAGGTCACCCACGGTCAGCGCCTCGTTGTCCCCGTGGGCTACGAGAATTGTACCAGGGCCGTAGAGATAGCGGGTGTGGTTGCCCTCGAGGAACGGGATGTCGGTGCCGTAGTTGGCCACGATGGTATCAAACTCTGAAGGAGGGTCATTATTAGCTTTCCTTTCCTTGCGAGCTTGCCTGGCACACGAGAGAACGCTTACCATCGACCTCACAGTCACAAGGCACTACACCACCACCCCGGGGGCAGTCTGCGCTGAGCGCCTCGTCGTCCACGGAGGCCAGTGCCTCCTTGATCTTCTCACGCACAGACTCATGCCCGATGTCCTGCGGCCCAACGGCAACGCGGCACATCAGAGTGGCCGACGCGTGCGCAGGGATGACATTGGGAGCAACGCCCCCCTCCAACAGACCAATGTTGACGGTGGTGTTGCCGTACCTCTCGGTACTCCCCAGGTCCGTCTCCAGCACCTTCAACAGCCCCCTCAGCAGGACCTCGTTCGCGCTCTTGCCCAGCCACGGATAGCCGCTGTGGCCCGCCTTGCCAGTGGCCGTCACCTCGCAGCCCAGGGCGCCCTTGTGCCCGCACGCCAGCTTGTTCTCGGTGGGCTCGCCGAAGACGGCGGCGCGGAAGGCCAGCGAGGACGACTTAACCCGCTCGGAGAAGGCCTGCATCCCGTCGCCGTACCGCTCCTCGCCCACCACGTAGGCCACCATGACGTCCTCCGGCGCCAGCAGGCCGCGCGCCAGAAGGTCCTCGACGGCCGTCAGCTGCGCGGCCACGCTGCCCTTGGCGTCGACTGAGCCGCGGCCTGCGATGGTGGTGGACCGCGTTACTTTGCCGTCGGAGATGGAGTAGGGGATATGCGGGGGCACGACGTCGATGTGGCTCGTAACGAGGACTTTGGGGTCGGGCTTCTTGTCGGGATTGGTGGCAGAGCCGCTGCCGTGGTGTCTCGAGCCTTTCGATGGCGGCCAGGCGACCACGTTAAGCCGATCCTTGCCCTCGGGGGTATTGTTCCTGGGGACAACCTTGTCGACATCATAATTCCACGACCGCGAGATGAAGTAGTCGATCAGGAAGGTGGCGACATCATGCTCGGCCCCAGTGGTGGAGGATATGTCCACCAGGTTCTTGTGCAGTGCGAGGAGGTCATCGCGGTACCCTGGCGCTTTGTCGGCCGTGGGGTCGAGCTCGGGTTCGTGATGGATTCCAAGCGGCTGTTGGTCGACAAGGACGGACCCAATTGCTGGGCCGGAGCTCAAGACGAGCAGGAGTAAATCGTTGCACAACATTATGGGCACTGAAACTGGTTGGTTGACGAGGTTGTACAGCTGTAGCTGGAGCCTGAGCTCGGAGCTGCTACAATGTTAGACGATAGCTCGGCCTCTGCCCTATGACGTGCTTTGCCTCGGCGGCTAATCCACATCGCTTCGGCACCGACACCGGCGATACAGCTCCAACAGCTTAGTGCAGCCTTGATATAGTCCACAGGTCTTCAATGCAAGCTGAGCTGAGCCGGAGTGACTAAGATATTGAAACAAAGCAGAAAAAAAACCGGAATCGAAAAGTAAAGAAATAGTGTGTCCTATCCACCAGCAACCACTATCGCATTCTCATAGGCTGACTCCTGAGCAAGAGTCAAGGAACGTAACATGGCATAGCCATCTACCTAGGTAGTCAGGTCTGATATTAATTTACTGGCGGGTCGGCACCGTCGTCGCATATATGGATGAAGTGGGATGTTGGGCCCTTGACAAAACAGGCATGTATGCTTCACCCATGAGCAACAGTTCATGGTGGCCCTGTGAGCATCGTGCCATCGAGAGTATGCCTGACCCCAACACGTCGACAAACAGAGAGGCTGGGCCGAGCTGAATTCACCCCAGCAGCGGATGGTGCCTATTTCGCCAACCAACCATGCACCAACGAACGTCGCACAGCCAGTTATCTTCAAATGTTGGGAGCTGATGGGTGGGGCCAAGGCAGGGGCCGAAACCGATCGGATAGATGGCATTCGTCCATTCAAACCATTTCCTGCAGTCAAGCGGCCCGGACGGCGCAGTATTGGTCCAGCTGTATGTCTCATGATCTGGCCTACCCTCAGTCGCCGGGCGAGGAGTGTTTCGTCTAAACATTGAGCGGCCAGACTCTTTGTTCTTTCTCATCATGTTGGATCAGTTGTTCTCTTCCCACTCTCGACAGACCCAAATGTAAAAATGCATTATATATTGGCTCCCCTCCCGCCCCAACAGCATCGTCTTCGCCACAAGGCCGCCAAACATCCTCATCACCCCGTGGACTCAAAAAAAGGCACTTACGTTTTACTTCACGGCAGCTGCCACCTTGGACAAACATTACAATGGCTACCTCACTCCAGACGCTTATCATCGACTCGGAGCCCAAGCTCGTATCTCTCTTGGACAAATTGAGTCCCATCCAGCCGCCGACCACTCCCCTTCATCCTCCGAGTCTTTATTTCGACATCGAGGGCCAGAATCTCGGCCGTCATGGGACGATTGCCATCCTATCCCTGTTCATATCCCCAGGCGATACAGCATACCTGATCGACATCCACACACTCAAGGGCACCGCCTTCACCACCGCCAACGCAACTGGCACGACCATCAAGAGTGTCCTCGAGTCCCCCACCATCCCCAAGGGCTTCTTCGACATACGAAACGACTCGGACGCGCTCTTCAGCCTCTTCGGCATCAAGGTCGCCTGCATCCACGACATCCAGCTCATGGAGCTCGCCCGGCGCAAGGGCTCCAGGCGCTTCCTGTCCGGGCTAGCAAAGTGCATCGAGATGGATATGGGGAGTGGGCCCGACCAGGCTGCCGCGATGAGGGCCCTCAGAGCCAAGCGGGATGGGGAGAGGCTGTGGAACCCACGTCTCGGGGGCACGCACGCCGCATTCAGCACGCGGCCGATGCTGTCGGCGATTGTCGACTATTGCAGCGCCGATGTTGCTATCCTCCCGAGCCTCTGGAAGGTCTATGTCCGCGACATTGCCTCGGCTGGGAAAATGTTCTGGCGTTATGAAGTCCGGCTCAAGACATTGGAGAGAATCAAGGAGTCTCAGAAGGCTACTTACAATCCTCAAGGCAAGGACAAGGCTTTCGGCCCTTGGGAATGGCAGCCTGGTGCCCTCGAGGAGTTGTCAGAAGCGTGGACCGAAAACGCGATGGATGACTTCAGGCTTGGCGACACGTACAAGGAAATCTCATTCGGAGAGATTACCATAGCCTGATGACAGCGGCGTCTCCCGGAGGGTCCTTGTGGAAGTCAACTTCCAACCCAACCCAACCAACGAGGGCCAGCCACATTCGAACACCAACACGCAGTCACCAACAGCTGCAAAAGGCGTCTTGGATTCACGCTGGCATTAGTGGATACCCATGCGGTCTTGAACTTGAAATACAGAAAACAAAAACAAACCAAAAGTGTGCCCAACTGGGTGGCTGGCCTGACTAGGACTTTGGTGCCGCCTTGTGGTAAGCCAAATGATCTCAGTGTGGCAGCAAAGACTCGGGACAGAAGGTTCAAGAGAATGAATGATATCAAATTCGTATCAATTGTCTGAAAGAGTCCTTTAAAGGCTCAGATCCGCTTCCAATGTGACCAATGAACTTCCACAACACGGCAAAAATAGCCTCCAAGAAAGGCAACACACTCATTGTTGACTACCAACACAGCGACATTGATCAACTGGTGATTTTCTGAAGGGTAGCTCTTGTGATGTCCTTTCCCCCGTCCGCTTGAAATAATTTTGTAGGCGGAACTATCACTGATAGAGAAGTACGAGCAAGAATGTGACCCGAGACAGTACTTATTTCTGGGCAACTAGCGTTTACCCAAGCGGAGTGTCAGGAAGAATTTATTCACGAACCCACTACCGCTTAATACTATCGGTTCTTTTGGGCTACATCCTAGACCGCCAGCAACCCAGGGCTGGTGGGTCGGTCCGGTTCAGACTGGTGATGAACAGCGCAGCACCTCTTTTTGAATCCAGGACATTCTGGGTTGCATAAACGAGGGTTGTTCGGGTCCCCATGGAATCCGTGAGTGATTCTTGGTTGGCTGACGGTTCTCTTGATCGCTGGCGACGGTGAGTCATCTGTGCTCTTATTCTCGTCCTTCCCCTCCGTATTTGCCTCTTTGGCACCAGATTGGCCCCCTTTCGTAGCCTGCGTTTTCTCGCCGGTTTGCTGGCCGTTGGTTTCCTGCTCCTCGACCTCCCTCGGTCCATCTTCCCCTTGCCTTCTTTTCTTGATTTGATTCTTGATTGCGCCTACAACACCGACAACAGCGTAGACGGGGCAGCAAACTACCAGTGCATACCCGCCGCCTCCCATGAAAGGCTGCAAGCCGTATTTACCGGTGTCTGGCTTCGAGGCTGTCTCATCCCTCTTGTTGATATTGCTCAAGGATGGCATGGCTGCGGGTGGGGAGTATGAAGTAGATGTCAAGTTGTCGCGCCAATGTACGTGTTTGATCTAGAATTTAAAAGCGCCAGACACTGTAGGGTAGGTAGGACAGCCTGGTTCTGGTCTGTATATCTCAAGTTGCAAGTGAAATAACACAAATAAGACCGGAATGATCAGCTCTTGTCACGATCTGCAGCTCAAAGCTGGGAGAAGGCATATATATAAAAAAGCCCACCGTTGGGGACGCGGCAGAGCCGCAATCAAGTAGCGATAACTACTCTACAGGGGCCTGCTATTACGATGTAACGCCAGGCTGACAAGATGACATCATTCTGGCCTTGGGAGGTATTTTGGCCTCACCGAGAGCGGCCAATAATTGCGGATGGGTGTCCAATTGCTCGGTGTCGCACATTGCCAAGATTCCGGCCGAACGAAACTGGACGAAACTGGACGGGATTGCTGCGGTCTAGACCAGCAAGTCACGAATGAAAGTCTGATAATATTTAGCACCCCAACTTCGTTGCCTAAGTACGCAGACCTGCAAGCCAAGTACTGAGTCCGGTTTCTTCGTCCGCTGGCATACGCTGGGATAGAGCCTCATCTTGACAGCCCTTATGCAAGTTGGCAGCCATGTGATGCACAATTGAAAGTAGATTGCATCCTCGGGCTGCTACATGACGAGCTAACGTCCGCCCACCCATAATCTTAGGACCGCCCACCCAGCTCAAAACGTACGCCCACCTATATAAGCAATTTTACGTGCAACCTACTATAAAGTCTTATATCTTAAAGCCCCTTAATATGCCTTAAAGCCTTTTTAACGCGCTTTAAAACTCCCTAAGGGTCCTTAACGCGCCGAGGCGCCGAGGCACTGAAAGGAAGGGCCCTCCCACATGCCCTCCTACGTGCCCTTTCGCGCGCCTCGAAGTGCCCTTTCGAAGTGCCCTCTTGAATTGCAAAGGAAGGGCCCTTTCGAAGTGCCCTCTCGAATTGCAGAGGGAGGGCCCTCTCGCGCGCCCTTTTGAATTGCCCTCTCGCGTGCCCTTTTGAATTAAAAAAAAAGACCCTTTTGAATTTAAGAGCCTGGGGGGGAAATTTTTGTTAAGGTACGTTGCAGGGGAGCTTATTTCCTATTTCAGAAGTATTTAAAATTATTAGCAATTTCCTTAGAAATGCTTATACTAAGTGGGCGTACGCTTTGAGCTGGGTAGGCGGTTCCAAGATTATAGGTGGGCGGACGTTAGCTCCTGCATGACCAGCACAAATTCTCCGCGACCAACTATAATTTAACGATTTTTTAACATTTCCCAGCATCCCTAATAGTGCAACATGATCAAATGATTCCGGTCTCACTTCCAATGGAGAACGAAATCCAGAAAACAAGTTCTAGACGGGTGAAATCTACTAATAGATTGAGAAACTCTAGATATCTGACAGTGCACGTTACATTTTCTTGAGACAGAGGCTCTGAATGTATGGTACCCCTGGACCCCTCGGAGCAAGACGATAGATAAAACGCCACGTCTTACTTCAACGGCGCCAACACCTCCGTCAGACTAAACAGCATCTTCTTCCCACCGACAATCTTGACATTGGCCACCACCAACGCCGCGGACTCGGTACCGACGCCAGTCTCCGTGTTCTTGTCCGTGAAATGCATGAGCAGCGCGACACACCCGCCGCCAGAGCCGTCGGGCGCATCCCATCTGTGGATTTCCTTGCTGCTCTGAAAAATCGTAACCTTATGCGAACGAAATGCCTTGACCGCGTTGAACAGGGCTTGCCGCGAAAATTGGTCATGGTTGATTCTGAGGAATAAGATTAGTCCAACTCTCTGCGACCCAGGCAGAACCTATGAACAAGCTGAATTACGTCGCAATGAAGTCCTCAGCGAAACTGTCATTCATAGTAGTCTCTGAGACTTCAATTGGTTGACAGAAGAAGCGGTCGTAGACATCATCGACCCATTGAGCCAGGGCAGATGAGGTAGTCGTGGGTTTAGAAGTGCTGGCCATGGTGACTGATAATGAGGTTTTGGATGAACTACGGAGGATGAAGATGTTAGAGACGTTGAAAAGAAAAATATTACAGCTGGAGGGCTTCGCATGTACTTTATAGGCGTTGTCGGGCTGTGTCGTTCTAAAGCTCAATATGGGCGTCCGAATTTGGATCGTGTCCGAATGAATTAGGGCGTTACTAGCGTGCGGAATTCCGCATACTAGTAGCAGAATCTTTACTACGGGGTATTCAGCCCTGGTGCGCGGTACCATGAAGCTGGGTAGGCTGATTATGACCGGATGATGCGGGCACCCGTTACATTGGTGTCGAGCATGCCGTTGAACGCCGTGTGCGTGGACAATTCCCCCGACGCGACCTGTCCATCGAGGGCAATGCCTATTTCATGAAGTCAACTGCGGCTTTGGGCCACTGGTCAGACTCAGGAAAGGATGGAATACAGTCCCTGACCTGTCTTATTGACAAGAACATCCACTCGGCCGTGTTTATTATTTACTGTGATTAAAGCCGAGATGATAGAGTCGTTGGAGCTAATGTGAATATACAGTAATTTGAGTGTGCTAGTTGGCTTTGTTCTTAATCCAGACACAAGTCTCTCTTTTTCTTAAAAGAAAAAAGGATGAAATGCGAGGGTCCCTTTGCACAGTCGTAAACGCCCAAGGACCCAGCGTTTGATAATGAATACAATGCCGAGTGTGCTAGAAGTTGTGGTATACTCTGCCTGACAGCTTCCTCATCCTTCGCGACAGACCGCGAACCAAGAGCGACATGGAACGATGTGGGAGACCTGAGTAGAGAGCTCACGGTCTAATAACCGATGCCTGTGTTCGCTCCGGTAATAGAGCAATTATTTTGGCGCTTCAAGCTACAGTGGTGACTTTTCCGATATCACCGTCAGACGCTGAGGATGTGAAATGAATCTCAGGGGTAAAGGGCTCAGGAAGAGAATCAGGCATGTAGCATAGTTACATGCATTAGAAATCACCCTGTGCATACATACTTAAGTATGTAGTGATGCCCGGAGCAACCATAAAATCCGGCGATGTGGTTTGTCACCTCGCTATGCTGGAATAGGCCGACTACCGGTTCGCTGTATACGGGATATTTACTAAGGGTCCACTGGGAGCATGCTGTTCAAAACACCGAGTTTGTGGGTAAATAGTCTCCCTGATTAAGGTTTGACACCAAGGAATAGGCCGAACGGCGTTAGCCCGAACGGCCTAGCGGGGATCCACTCGTATCTGAACTACGTAGTCAGACGCCAGCAATTGCGAAGCCAGTAACTTACATGACTCTGCTGGCGGGCAACACATGTTCAGTCTCGCAGTGCGTGGATATATAGTCCCCAAGCCATAATCGGATTCATGTTTCTCATCGTTCAAATCAACAAGCAGAAACCAGAACAACTATATCTTTTCTCTCAACAACCAGAAGACCTTTCTCCTCAAAATGTCCAACCAGACTGCAGTTTCCAAGTGGGCGTTCCCAAAGCCGACCCATGATAATGTCATCGTCGACGGGGTTCTACGATACCCGTCAACCGGTATCGAGGTCTTGGTCGTCGGTGGCGGGATCGGAGGCTATACGACCGCTTTGGAGTGCTGGAGAAAGGGGCATACGGTCCGCTTGGTTGAGAGGAACGTTGACAACTCGCCAATTGGTATTTTGAACCAGTCATTTCAAGCCGACCCGATTTTACGTATTACCACAACATATCATGTGCTAATTTTTCTTCTAAGGCGACATGATTGTCCTTGGGCCTTCAGCGACTGTAACCTTCACTCACTACCCTTGGATCCTTCAGCAAATCAACGAAGTCGCCCTGGATGCCGTCGCGACCTACCGGGACCTCCAAACCAACGAGCTAGTCGCGCCGCCAGAAGAGCTCGAGTACAACCGAGCTGGGGTCCCAAACCATGCTGCTTGGCCCCTGAGGGCCCGTGGTGCCTATCGCCGCGCCGCCCTGGCTTCCATTTTCTGCAACCAAGCAAAGCGCCTGGGCATCGACGTCGATTTCGGTGTCCACATTGTGGGGTACGAGGAAGATGATAAGGAGGGGTGTGCCGTCGCAGAAGATGGCACCCGATACACTGCCGGTATAGTCATCGCAGCGGACGGCCTGGGCACCAAGTCGAACAGCCTGATCCTTGGGGAGCCTCTGCGGGCGTCTCCTACGGGCTTTGTTGCTTGCCGTGTCATGATATCGGTTGACGAACTTGAGGACGCCCCTTTGGTCAAGCGGGAGATAGATTCGCTGGAGCGCGATGATCTCCGCATTTACTCTGGGTCAGTGCGCTTTTATGCATCCATTCCTGAAGCAGGACGATACACCGGCCGGATCGATATCACCGAATTGAGCTAACATACACGATCCGGCGTAGCAAGGGCTTTCATTGCGCGTGTATTTTCAGCAAGAAGTACATAAATCTCGTCTTAACACTGCCGGTACGCCTCTGACTCTTAAGACCAACCGCAGTCGAACAGAGACATTAACAATTGTCCCCACAGGATGATGGAACAGCCGAAGAATCCTGGTCTCAGACTATCACGTCCGAGGAGGTCATTAAAAGTCTGCCCGACCGCGATCACTGGAGTCCGCTGCTCCTCGAGGCGATTGAGAGAATCCCTTCGGGGCGGCTTGTCCGCTGGAAGGTGTGCTGGCGCGACCCACAGCCCAAGTGGACGAGCGCGAACGGTCGGGTCGTCCAAGTGGGCGACGCCGCGCACTCCTTCATCTCATCGTCCATCTCAGGGGGAACCACCGCCGTCGAGGATAGCCAGTCGATCGCCGAGTGCCTGCGTCTGGCCGGCAAAGAGCACGCGAACGTGGGGACCAAGGTCCACAACCACCTAAGGTGAGCCACAAAACGGGCCCTTGAATGCATGGTTTCAATCTAACCGAGACCTCTGTGTGCCAGGTACCAAAGGGTCGATATCCTGCAGCGCATGGGCGTTCAGAACCGCCGCACGAGCCACCAGGGGGGCGGCATGAAGGGGGTCGTCAAGTCTGCGGGCGAGGGCGGGCCTCTATGGCTGGGAAAATGGATCTGGACTCACCAGCCTGAGCGCTATGCGACGGACAACTTTGCGGCTGCTCGCGCGCACCTCGAGACCGGCGCGCCGTTTGAGCATGCCAACATCCCCAAGGGCTTCAAGTGGGAGCCCTGGAGCATGGAAGAGGAGACCCGGAAGGAGAAGGAAGGTATCCACTCGATGGATTTGAAGTCCAATGGAGACTGGAGCATTTACTAGTGTCGAGGCACCCGAGGCTTCTGGCAGAACTATACTAGCCGTTCATAGACAACAAGTTGAGATTGATTGCAAATGTTATGAGAATTCTTGGACCACAGCTACCTAGGTACTCATAATGCTCTCCTCTCGACCATGTTATCATTTCACGGTTTCCTTACCATCGGTCACTCCATTGCTTGCAATCAAGGATCTGTATATGTAAAAGTGTACGGCTTACAAGTACATTGCCCTGGAATCACCACTATATCAACCAGGAATATATCGCGAACCAAGTGTCGCGGGTGATAATCGATGCACTATAGCTACGCTTATATTCCTACCTAATAAAAAGATTTAAAATTATAAAACAGGCTGTATATTTAAGAATTTTTAAAGCTTAAATATGTATATATTACATGTTTAATATATTAAAAATAAATTGATATATTTTTAAAATATTTTTAATATATATAAAATATATTTTTAAATATTTTAATTCCTGTACTGTTTTTTTTTAAAAAAACTATTAAATGCATATGCTAGGCATATGCTAAAAGCTGAGTGGTTCTACCCTACTGTTATCTTGGTAACCCGCCCGCTTTCTCTACCCTCCGCCAAGATATTTCAACCCCCCTGTCACCTGTAAACTCGGTACGGCGCACGGCTCAGATGCGGAAGTCCGCATCTGAGCGCCCCGCGCTTTGGGCCAAGGCGACTCCTTCGATTCCTGCTAGCCTTCGTCATCCAACTTTTCCACCCGTCAGTTTCCCTGTCTCCTAGCAGGGCTTCACAACGTTGCCAGGCGGAATAATGATCTCATCGAGGCGAAAATCATGCTCCGCTTGCGCTCGGGGTAAGAGGCGATGCGACCTCGGCTTCCCGCAGTGTGAGCGCTGTCTCGCAAAGCGAGTCACATGTGTGTACCCTTGGATATCACCCCGAGAAGCTCAAGACATGTTACAAAGCGTCAGTCAGGGCTCCTGGATGCCGCAAGAGATCCGACAAGACGACGTTGGCCCACTCGGTCCAATCGAGACACCTCAGTGGGACCACCACTTGCTGGGACCAGGAGGAACCCAGGCCAATGATCATGCCACATCTGGCTCCCTTACAACAATCCCCTTGGCTCCGGCTTTGGTGCCTATATTCGACGAGATTATCGGCCGAGGGCGAACCTTGTCATTTGTCGCCCCAGATCTACAACTCCTGTCTCCCAACACGTCCGAGTCATACCTGAATGCGGGCTCAAATTTATATACGCCTCCACCTCTACAGAACATTGCTATCTCAACGACGCCTTTACAAATAGCTAGTGATAGCCCCGTATCTACAAGCACCGTTCTCCAAGCACGCGCGGAGTATATCACCAGCCGCCTAGTCCTACAGGTTTCAGCTTTAGCTGAAACGGGACAGACGGTCTTTATCCATCACTCTCATGTCGATAAATCTCCTATACTGCAGGATGCCTTCGCTGCCTGCTCTCTCTACAGCACGCGAAACTCGGTAAACTCGTCTCTTATTCGGTCGGAGATTGCGAGGCGGGCAAAAAGGCTCGTAGAGGCTACGGAGACAGCCATCTCTCTCACGTCGCCCAGTTCCCATGCGGCCATGGACCTTGGACTCCTGCCAGCTGTGCAGGCTATGCTGATTTACCAGTGTATGCGGAGGTTCTCAACTGCCGACGTTGAACAACAGGCCCAGGCGGAGCTGGATGCCAAGTCGCTTTCCAGATGGGTCGACATTTTACAAGGACAAACTCAGTGGTCGTGCAATAATCGCCTCGACGGTACACAGCTTGACCTTTCGGAGTGGAAAGACTGGGTCCAAGGCGAAAGTCTCAGACGTACCATGATCTTTGCAGAGATACTTGACAGCACCTATACGTTTATGAGGTTCGGCTGGTACCAACGAAGTGAGAGGATGGCCAAGCTATGCTTTACAGGACAAGCCGCTGTATGGGAAGCAAGAACAGCAACAGAATGGTCCCAGGCAAGGTGGCAGAGGCTTTGGTTCGAAGTAAAGATATCTAGTTTCCTTGCCGATATTGAGGCTGCACTGCCTGGCGACCTTGATGAGTTAGGGGTCATTATCCGCGTAAGCTATGATGGCGTTGGAGCAGTAAAGGAGTGGTTAAGAAATGATAGCAGACAGCTGCAGAAATGGGGGTTGAGCTCCTAAAATACCTACAGCCCTTCAATGTTCGTGCTAATGAGACAGTCACATCAACTGATGCGCGGCTGGGGAAAGCCTAAAAGTTTCCGTATACATAGTTCGTTTTGTTCATAATCCGGGCACCAATCTCTCTTCCCTTAAGAAAATCGAAATGCGAGCAATCCCTTTCACACAGTCGAAAACGCTCAAGGAGCCAGCATTTGACAATGAATACAATGACGATCGTACACATAGAGGCCCCTGTGATATCCGACTTACACTGATCTATGCTATGATAGTTCCCAGTCAAGGTTCTAGACTCCGCCGAAATGTGGTTTCACTGCCAAAATATTACTCGATGACGTTATAATAGTAAAATGGACAGGCCGTAGATCGGTCGGTTCTTCGTGGCCTGAGGGCTTTAATGCAGATGCGAAATACTCACTTGGTTAGGTAATTTGGAATCTTAGAGCTCTTTAAACCGCGTGTGCTATACTGAATCTATTCTCCTTTGCACAAATAACCCCCCACCCCCCTTCTCCAGGGAAACCTCATTTCAGGCCCTTAGTTTAAGGTCGGCTGTATTCCCCTATGATATCGGCTGTAGATGCTCTGCAAGGAGGATGTCAGGTTTCCGATTATTCTATTCAACAGATATTGTTTACCTCGGAAGAAGGATGTTCTCTGCCTGGGATTATTTTCTTCGATACCTTGTGTGTACAACATGGTGGCAGGAGTAAGCGGAACGTTAGAAGAGGCGATATATAAACTAACGTACCTAGATACACTTGGTCCAAGTCAAGAGACCAGCATGGCACGCAGTGCAATGCAAGTTTTGAAGGACAACAATGATAAGATCAAGTCCTCGGAGAATACACATTATAAGATTTACTGTTCTGGCCCCCAGATTTGGCAGGGCGGGCCGCCCTTCTCGGGTGTCCAAACAGTGCGGGGCGCTTGTAGTTTAATTCTTTTTCTATAAAAAGAAGGAACAATTGTGCCTGAATTAAAAACGAAACCAACTACTTTTTTTCAGAGGAGCCCTTAATGTGACTTAGCTAAACGTGGCGTTGGACAGACATGTTTAGACTTTTAGCCGCTCAATTTCAAACTTGGAGCTGGAAGAAGAAACGACTGGTGAGTGTCCTGATCAAATTCGGCGACAGAACGCAAAAGAATGAGAAAAAAATTGAGAAAATGGCATGGCCGGTCCTCTCGATGAGGTGAATTCTGGGGATATCTTGAAGTTGGTTGAGAACAGCACCAAGTAAAAAGCTCAGTACTGAGACAAATCTGTGGAGCTTGACAGGCACAACAGCTCTCCCCATGTTACTTGGACCCAGGAGTGGCCTCAATTCGAGCATTCAGGCGGAGCCGGTAGGCTGAGCATCCGCTACAGCAGCCTCTTCCATCTCCTGCAAGTGCCTTTTTCCTTCTTTCGTTGTGGCATCAATGACACCCGCCTCAATACTCAGGCAGCCAGCCTTATAGAATGCCAGGGCAAACGAGTATCAGCGGACGTGTCACCCTCGCACAAGATTGGATGCAGGAAGAGCTCACCTCATCAAGAAGGCTGACCATTTTCTCGGCTTCCGGAACCACCATTTCGGCCAAGACTTTGTTGACCTCCTCCAACGATGCGCTTTCCAACGCTACTCTCATCTCGGGAGAGAATTGCTCAAAGATCTTCCTGGCTTTGCTTTCCTTTTCATCCTCGCTCGCGGCCGGTGGAACCTGGATCCGGATCGAACTATCCTCACCTGCTGGAAACAACTGAACCTGCTCAACAGCCTTCTCCTTGGAGTCTTGCTTTGCCATAGAGTGGATTTTCTGGAACCTTTCGGCGACGTCCTTCTCGAAAATCTCCCGTGCCTGATGGCCCGGCGTTGTGATACGTTTGAAGAATAGTGCAACACCGTCGCGCCCCAGCGTACGACAGTATTGCTGCAACAGAGCCTGATGCACATACTGCCAGGCCCGCTTCTCGTCGTCTTGATCCAGCATTGCGTAATAGGCTTCGATGAGTAGCCCGTCAGTGTCCGACTCGTTCTGGAGAATTTCTGGGTGCGACTGGAGATAGTCGTGGCTGGCGCGGTAGTCGGAGACTGGGATCCGTGCAAAATGCGTGGCCGCCAGAGATGGGCGAATCTTCTTCTCGTTATTATCTCCGGAGTCGTCTGTTCCGGCAGTCTTCCTGAACTTAGTCTCGTCCAGGTCATGGTTTGGGTTGAGCAGCTCCACTTTGGTCTCCTGTTTCGATGTCTCTCCCGCTCTGGCCCTACTGACGTACGAACTGTCGAACCCGGCACGGTAGCTTTCGCTAGTGATCTTGTTGGAGGCCTGCTGCTCAAGTGTATCAAGCTCGGTGACGAGTTCTACCTGAAGGTCTTGAATCTTCTGAACATGCACACTGAGCTCCTGAACAAAGGCGTCGTAGCGTTGACCCTTCTCCGTTTGTCTCTCGCCTAGAGTCTTATTCACCTCGTCGAGAAGGGTCGCAAGCATCTTCGAGTAAGTTGGAAGAGGCGGCAGGTCGCTATCGAACACGCCTTCTGGTCTCGCTGGCGGAATATCTTCCTTGGGTTTGGTCGACACCAACTCCATGACGCCCTGGAATGCAATGTCGGCTGGGTTCATTTCGCTGTCGATAGAGCCGGCGTGCCGCGATTGTAGGGTGGCTTTCAGGACGCGGAGACGTTGTACCAGTGCATCATTGATGATGTGCTGATGCTTGAGTGCCTGAATCTGCCGTTTTCTTTGCTGCCGCTCCATGTGTATCTGGTTTTGTTTTGCCCGAATGAACGACCGTTTGTCGACATTGGGTGGACCTCGATATCCGAGTCGTCGCTGAGCTCCAAAGCGTCCTGACAGGTTCACATTCAGTTGAATGGGCTACCTCTCTACCATTGATGCTTTTACAGAGAACATACCCATTTGCTATAATCCACCATCTTGATGAAGCGGTTGATGTTGGAAGGTGTCGGTGAGGTTCTAGGATGCAAGGTTGCAGAATGTTGGGTGTTGGTTGTGTTGCGAGGGCGGCCACTTAGACTCCAGGCACCAGGCGGGCGGCATCTGGGTCACGTGACTCAGGGGACCAAAACACCAGTTGTTGGGAAATTAGACCAGTTGATGGAACAAATTGGTGTGATGGGGTGAGCAGGACCTGGAACGAAATTCCCATTTTTCCCCTAATCCTTTGTTAATTGATCGCTGGGCAGGGGCGAGACGCCCTGCTGAGAGTCTGCAACATGGTGGCACCATGGATACGAAGTGACATCGAGGCTGAGCAGATTCCAGTCCCGTCGGCAGACCTCACTGAAGTGCGGCTCCAATTCTAAGACCGAGCGGTGTTGATCAGTAGTATCAGTCTACGTCGAGGGTGGGAGTGACGAGGCAGTGGAACGGGCAGTGGAGCAAGGTTGACAGACTGGTTCAGGAGATTCCGGAGGGACAGCAACCTCAACGACCGCCAGTTCAGAATCCTGAGCTGACGATGAAAGAGGTGGAGCAGAGAGTTATGTCGGCAAACCGTGGGCAAGGTGCCCGGGGATGACGACCTCGCCCCAAAATTGGGAAATCCCCAGCCAATGGGGGAACGCAAAGATCGTTCCGCTGAAGAAGCCGGAGGAAAGCGACTGTACATTAGCCAAGTGATGGAAACCAATCTCGTCACTCTCCACACTACCTAGGTAGGCAAAATGCTGTAAGCAGGCGTGGCAGAACGGCTGTCCTATGCTGTGGAGGCCTTTGGCCTCCTGACCGTCAACCACTTTGGGGCCAGGAGAAGACGCCCAATGGAGCAGGCGCTGCTCCTACTACAAGAACAAATCTGTAACGCATGGAGGGCCAGGAGAAGACGCCCAATGGAGCAGGCGCTGCTCCTACTACAAGAACAAATCTGTAACGCATGGAGGGCCAGGAGAGTCCTCAGCTTAGTCAGCTTCAACGACAAGGGGACATGCAATGGCGTTTTCAAGGATAGGTTGCTCCAGAGGCTCAGGGCAAGCACTTGAGAGCAAGAGGCATACCAGAACCCCTTGTCAGATACGGTCGACGCCTTCTGGTTGAGACGCACAGCAACTGTGGCGGTAAACAGGTTCACGTCTGAACGGAGGTCTTCCGCAAGGATCGCCGCATTCCTCTTCTTCAACGCACCTGGTACAACTTGAACATAAAAGCGATGCGAATGGAGGGGCGATAGCATTCATTGACAACTATACAGCTGTGTTCACTAGCTGTCGGGACCAGGGATGAGGATCCGAAGACTTATGTCATTCCGCATGAGCACTGCAACCCCCCCAAGCGCCACGCCACGCCAAGGCCCCTGTCACGAAAGACCCGAACCAAGTTTTTGCGCGCCATTCTCGAGCTGACACCACGCCAAAGGGCCGGGACTTGTCCCTGATGGTGATCCTGTTGTAGACTGCCGTCTCACCCAACGTGGCGGCTCGGCTTCTGCATTTTGTCTAGCCTGGTGGTGGAAGACAGGAAATCAGGACTAGCAGCCAACTATCGTGTAACTATACCTACCGGGGTGATGTCAGTTCCTGGCTTCAATCATTGTTATCTGATTTCCTGTGCCTCCGTTGTATTGGCCAGGGCTTACTTCGAGCAACACTATTTCACCCTCTAGACCCCAATATTGATGCCCTCTCCCAGCCATGCGTCCGAAAAACTGACTTCTTCCTGTAAATCGATTCGAGAACGCCATAATTCTCAGATAGCCCAAGCAAATAGGCCAAAGTTTGAATCGGAATATGCCTCAACGACAGTCCTCCACAAGCAAGCCGCCACCAGTAAGGCACCCTTCCATACGGTCGGAAAAGGCCGAGCCGCGACGCTTATCTTCCACCCAAACATCTACGACCCGTAACCCTTCAGTGAGGTCCGCTACGGGTAATGGCCCCCAGAGGCGGCCAACTGCCGGCCTGCAAAGGCAAAATACCCTCCAGACCCGATACATGGAGATGCTTCTCAGCCTGGACCAGATCCCACGCCTGCACAACATTCTCGCCTCCTTCTTTGGCTGGCTCCTCCTCGCCGGTTTCATCGTCTTCCCGGGAACCTTCACCAGCATCCGTGACCTTTCCGACGACCCAGACCTTGCCGACAAGTCCCCGGCCGCCAGCGTCATCCTGAGTCACGTCCAGAACGTGCCGCTGCTGGTCGTCGCCGCCATCTCCTGCGGCATCGGCGCCGCGGGGCTGTCGTGGCTGGCCTTTCGTTGGCGGTCGAACTACGTGTGGCAGCTCAACAGGATCTACCTACCCGGTGCAACCAACGCGCTCGCCGGCCTCATCTCGACGCTTGTCGTCGTCTACTCGCAGAAGCACGGCGACTGGAGCGTCACGGCGATGATCACTGGTATCGTGGAGGGCGCGGACCTGGTCATCTGCGGGGCACTATTTGCACTTAATACTTTGTTGCTCAAAAGGGTCCAAAAGAACCACGGGAGGGAAGTGGAACAGTTGGAGCAGGGGGCGGAGGAGGGCCTGTTGGAACGAGCTGGGAGGAAGCTTCAGGAGCCAGCCCTGGAGCCCCAGAGCGTCGTCTGAGGGCCTTGAGGCCCGAGATGGACAAGACGCAGCCGAGACTTGCTGGCCAAGCTTGGTTCCAATCACTGTTTTGGGATGCCCTGTTGCCGTCTTCTGTTTCAGATGTGCGATAACATATTGGACGCGACGGAGATAATACTTAGCCATCCTATTGTGTGCCGATCATGTGAGCACGTGGTGATGGACTTGTGTCTCGCCATAGACTTTTACTACCACACTTTGTGCTGCAATGCACCATCTCCGGTCCTTTGGGCAGATAATTTAACTGCAGAATTATACTTGCAACCTCAGATTACGACTCCGTACACTTCATGCACTGATCTGTTGATTGTAATCTAGAATTACACCTCCGTCCCTGTTGGTCTCAGAGACTCGAACTCTGGTTAGTGATATCTTTCCACAGGGCCAACCAGTATACGGGATATAATGGACGCCTTCTTGAGTAGTTGGTTTTGATTTTAATCCGGGCACAAATCTCTCGTTTTCCTTTATGAAAAAAAGAGAATTGAAATTCGAGCGGTCCGTTCACACAGTCGTAAATGCTCAAGGACCCAGCGTTTGATAATGAATATAGTTTTATGAGTAGGATTGCGTGCGAATCATTCTTTGAAATTTACACCACTCTCCTTCAAACCAAGAAGTATTCCACCTAAATTGTCTTTCGGATCATGACTTGGAGCCGTCTGCGTCTCATGATGTGGTGGTAATGTGTCTTTTACGTGCGGTTGTTAGAGCTTCCTGTGCCGAACAGAGTGTTATCATATTCAGAGGGAATTAAATCAGTACTGTAGGCCCATTTGGAGGGAACTCGGCCCCATAGCTGGCGAAGGTACTCCGCGTCCCAGTATTTGTGACAGGGATTATACTAGAAGTCATTGTGACTGGCAATAGATACACAAGCAATCTCCTCTCGCGGTTGACGAACTGGAACACTCTCAGAGACGTCGGATCCCTGTTACCTGAGGATGTATGACAGCACATAGGCAGTGTCTTGCGGCACGGCGACATCTGTCTGTTCGATGCATCCCATCGTGGTAGAGGATTCATATGATGAGAGCCGGGGTGATGATAATTGCAGATAAGTACCCGTATGATTCTGTTCAATACAATACAATAGTCGCGAGCGTTCTCAATCCGGGCACAAGCCTTGACTTCTTTTCAAGAAAAACTCAGAAAAAATGGACTAAGAGAATATAATTGAAAAAGAAATGTTTTTTCTAAAAAAAAAAAAATAAAATAAAATTAAAGAAAAACCAATGAGGGGGCCAACCTAGGCAATCATGTACGTACGACTCATGTTCAACATGCACGTTATGGGAAAGTCTGATGCAAAACCCCTTGAGTTCCTTAGTTATTCTTCTTTGCAGCAAAGTTTCTGGGCGCCGTCAAAATGCTTGGGACCCCCCAGCTCTCGGTCAATGCTGCATATATTCTCGTGTCTTCAGTCTGGTTGGAGCAAGGTCCACCCACCTCCCGGCCGTGCGCATTGTTTGACAACAATTTGCGCAGCCGCAAATCATCCGTATCTCGGCTCCGTTCTCGCCTGGGCGATCAATTCCGACTAACGTAGTCTCTCATCACGCAAGTATTCGCTAGTATCCGAGATAATACCCACATAGTTCAACCCGAGCCACCGACATTGGATATACCATTAGCTTCGCCGGACCGATCATCCGATCACTGGTGATCTCAAATGAGACGGCTTTTTGGGGCACGAGTCCCTGAAAAAGACCACATGTGCCGATGCTTAACTGGCGGTAGACCTGCACCTGTGGAAGTGTGAGAGCCTCGTAAGCATAGTGGTGCTGATGCACAACAGGGCATTTCTCAGTCGCGAGAGGTTTCGTGTCAGTTTTAGCCCCTTTTCGTGCATGTTTCGTGGAGCTTCTGTTATTGGATACACGGGATGTGGGTACCAAACCCTCGGTTTCAGCGGCTGCGCTGCGGACTTGCCGTCGCGCGGCATGAAGATCGATATGGCGGTTGAAATACCAGCAGGATGCCGTTCCGGTGTGGGCGCACTGCCCATCCCCAGGATTTCTTTTTTCTTCTTTCTTGAACAGGTCTCTCAAATTACCTTTTCTTTGCATCTTCTTGCCCTACGTTCACCATCGAGCAGAACATTAATTCCTTCACCACATACCGACCCTACCGTCTTGGAATTCTTTACTGGGCTACTCGAGCTATACGAACTAAGACAAAATGCTCAGGAAGTTCAGGAGAAGCATGATAGGAGGCAGTTTGAGCCTTCGAGCCGATGGAGAGTCACATCAGGTCTGTCACGAATGTGGACAGAGCCTGAGGAATACAATCATCACTTCCTACGCGGACGACATCACATCCGGACGATACAGCCCAGACCGCGTCGCTAAACATGATTCATGGAATGGGTCCATCAGTTCAGACAGCGGCTACGGCAGCTCTCGGCATTCAGAGCTCGAGGCCCAGCTGGATTCGAGCCAGGAAGATCACCCGATTCCACCCATCACATTGCCCCGCAGACGACCTACCTACAACTCGAGCATATATTCAGAAACGACCAATTTCGATGAGACCCCCCGACAGGAGATAATAGTTGAGGAGCCGGCGCAGGTGGAGCCGCCGGTCTATGATCACCTCTTCGACCTGCCGCCTCGGACCTTCACCAACTACTCCGACAAATGGAAGCCCAAGTCACGCTACTCTAGGCTGAACGAATTACCGGCTGCCAGCCCGACGGCGATGACATTCCCGGAGGATGTCATGGCGGTGGATGACAGGGCTGAGAAGGAACCAGATTCTCCGGAGAAGAAGAGGAGGTCGTTGGTAATTCGGCCCGGCTCACTCAGGAGACTGGCAAGTCGCCGCTTGAAAACGCAGTGAGGACGTCATACTCCAGCAGGCTTGAGTGCACACTATCGGAACCTTCATCAGTGATCTGCGACCGGTGTTCCCGAGAACCGAGAGCGATGATGACTTGGAGTTTACACTTGGTCGCAGACGTGATAACACATGGAGGCCGAGACCCAGTGAGGAGGTTGACATACTTTTGAGACGGACATTTTGTGATTGGCTTGCTTGACAGCGCGTAAATTTCTCTTGGATTGTTTGAAGGGTGTTATTGTTGTGGCGGGCGAGCACTCGAGGATGACAACTGAGACTCAAGTCGGGCATTGACTCGTCCTCAGAAGGCGAGCTAGTTAGGTGCTTGCAGGGCCATACTTTAAACCACGGGTTCTGCTAGATATAGCTGGGCTTCTTGGCTTGTGGTTTGTTCTTCCGCGTAAAAGGCTGGGCGATGGGTTGATCGAGTCAATATACTGAGCGAGGATTCTTTCTGGACATCACTTCAGTTGACAAGATGGTCATGTTCAACATCCAAAGGCTAGAAAATGATCGATTCGGGACATGACGCAAGCGAGAAAGCCCAGGCGTCGGTCTCGCGTGTTTGGGCCGTTTGGATGGCACCGGACTTGGCAGCGCCAAGCGTGAGCTTTTGTGGCGGCGACAACGTTCGTCCCAAAGATCGTCACTGTCAGGATGCCAAACACTTCGTTCCAAGCTAGTCCTTTCACCAGCCCCGTGCATGGCGCCTGTCATGGCCTTGACGGTCAGCCGCCGCATGCAGGTCACAAGCCCTTGGCCTATTCTTGACGTCTTTCTCTCCACAGCCAAGTCGATTCAACCACAATCTGATGCGGCAAGCTCCGTCTCATCGCACACAAGCTCTGACTGGTCATTTTCGGACGAATCCTCTGAACTATCTCTACCACAGGACATTTGGTTCCCCCCCCCCCTGCTTTTGGCTAAATGTAGTCCCGTTGCCGCACGCTCTGAGGAGCGCTACCACACCGCGAAGACTAGTCTGTCAGCTCAAAGCTGGCTATCGTTATTTATATCACATCTCTGTATGGTCAGAAATCTCCGTTCGTAGACGCTTGTTTAAGGGACTTGACACAATATCGTGAGTCTCCCAAGTCTTTTGAGGCATGGACGAGGAGCCAAGTTACCTGGGCAGTGTGAGTGGCTTGCAGGTGATGTTGTGCCTGACGCTGTCACGTATCATTGTCGAGCTGATTCTTCGAGACTCGTTGAACACCCATAAAGCCGTTGCGAACCCCCGTGTGAGTTCAAGATTAAAATCCATTCAAGCTTCGATAGCATTACCAGGACACGTACTTTGCATTTATTTGGCCCAAGCGGCTTGACCAACTTACCTCCATATATATACCAAGGTATATATATATGTGTGCCAGACTGCATTCGGGCATGGCTAGAAGACCAATAATGGGAGTCCAGTTGCCATTGTGTCTTATTGTCCTCCTCCTCTCCGTCTCTATCCTAGCCCAGGATGACGACGAACCGACCTCCTCCGCAGCCCAGGTCTCGACTGCATTTACCGAGCCCGTGACGGGCCTCACCATGGAGCGTTTCTTTGGAGCCCGCACAACGTTCGGATTCGCGATGACGATGCCGGAGACACCAGTCGACTCTTTCATCGGGCAAATGTCGTTCCCTCTCATCAACGGGGCAGGCTGGGGCGCAATCGGACTCACCGGCGACATGGAGAACAATTTCTTTCTCGCCGCATGGTCTGACGGTGCCGGTGACGTGATGGCCTCATTCAGACAAGGCACCAATGAAGACGATCCACCCGAGGTGGTGGGGAACTTTGCCGTTCGAACCATAGCGGAGGCCACAGCCGTCAACGATTCATTCCTCACATTTACTTTTATGTGTGAAGGCTGTCTTGACAGTGCCTTGGGCCTTGGCGCTGGGGCTACCCAGGCAGACGGCGTGATGGGATGGGCGTTGTCTGAGCAGGCGATTGCGGACCAGACCTCGCCAGACGCACAGCTTGGATTCCATGAGAGAGGGTTTGGGCCATTCACAATGAGGCTAGGTGAGGCCCGGAGCACATCGTTCGAGGGGGTCGCGGCCCAGGCAGGCGCTCCTATACAGGCTTCCGGCAATGCAAGTCCAGTGGCATTGAACGTTGCGGGCGGGGAGTCTGGGGAGGGCGAAGATGACGACGACGGCGAGGGAGGAGGTGGAGGAGAGGATGATTCCACAAGTGGCTCGTCGGACGACCAGGAAGAAGATGATGATTAATACACGGCGTTATGCTTACCTTGACGCACAAAGTGAAAATTTGGTCTCCCGCGACGGATCCGGGCACTCAACTCTATGCGATATAATCATTCGTTCCCACACGGACTCGGCCGTGGCCTTTAATCGCAGAAGAATATGTACATGTAAAAAGCATTTATCACAATCTTGTGCCCTATATTACAGCATTAAGAACTGTGAGCAACTAATTGGTGCATTTTCCGATAGCTAATCCTCTCAATATAAATGCACCCGGAACTGGCTGCGTTAGTTAACGGGCCCATGCATATGATAGTTGAGCCTGGCACATTGAAATCCTGCATTCCGGCAAACATAGTAATAGATTACGTGCTATGGGAACTTATTGAGTGTGGATGTGAATCACTCATGGTGACTGTTGAGTCCATCCTCCTGTAATTATCGTGCAGCCCTCACCCGGCGTCCGACCACGGGTTGTGGCTCGCCATGTTCCATCGCTAATTCGCGCTGCTCTGCCTTCGTAGCGAGGTTGCGGTAGGTTTCGCCCATGGAAGAGTTCATTGCGATGTGGTACATCATCCCGCGGTAGGTGAATGTGTACCAATCCGCACGTACTGCCCGCTTCTTTGGTTTGCTTGCCGCCCTGTTGTCTTGTATAGAAGCATCGGCACCACCGCCGTCACCACCACCACTGTTATCAAGGGATATCCTGAGTATCCCTGTGTCGTCGTGGCGCACTCCACATGGCTTCAGCTTCTCCAGATGGTCGCTGTCGGGAGTGGTTGCGAGGGTAGAAACAGGTGGGTTCAGCTTCTCCATATTGTCGTTGTCGCGAGTGGCTGCGAGGACAAAACAGGTTGGAGGCTGGGAGCAGGAGCAGCACTGGAATAAGTGCGAGGAGCTGCATTTTGAGTCACTGCACTGCTTGGCAGCAAGTGACTGTCAAGCTTAGTAGCAAGTAGCCTGCAATGGTGTTGTGAGTAGTGTGGGGACAATGAAGCGCGCTTGCACATGTGGACACTGAGGAACCTGACAGGAGCTGAGACAGACGCTGCGGCTACATATATTAGGCAACCGGGGCCCGCCGAGGGAAGGGGGGTTAGGATGAATTTTACGATACTTGGAACTCAGCTAGCATTGATCCACATTGAGATTGCCAAACTGGTTTGCAATGAACTCGAGCGAACTCCTTTGTAGACTCCAAATGTCAATTTGGGACATTCTTTAGTAACGTAGTATATGACATCGGAATACTGGAGTCTGACATGACGTGTGACAATTAGGTACATGTAGTAATCAATCCAGTTAGGTTATCCTAGGGTAGCCTGGATGTTTTCTTCTATCTTGTTGATTAGGCCGTGGAATACAGAACGATGCAAATAGTAATACAGTACCCCGGAGATTGCCTGGTGGATAGTCACGGTATGACGATGTGGCCAGCATGGGGAACGGAGCAGTGAAAACTCATCTATACCTACCTAGGTAGGTAAGCCCCTTGACTTTCTTTGGAGCGGAGATGGGTACACTTGTTGACGATGTGACACGCTGCGCTTTCTACCGCTTTCCACGCAGGAGTGCCGCCTATCACGATGTCGACTGTGTTTCCCACCATTGTCTAGTTGGCAGATACTCGCTGGTAATTGCATCAAACCGCTTATTGGAAAGGTCCACATGACAAGCCCGTGAAATGCAATCCGTTTAAACCAAGGTAACCTTGTGCGGACACTGCCATGTTACGTTGTGCCGGCCGGTGGTCCATTACTTTCCTCAAGGCGAACGTTATCGTTCAGTCCGTCATTCCCTCAGGAACTAGAAGGCTGCTGGTGCAGCGCCGCTAACATAGCTAATCGCGAAAGCGGCCATCACGGACTGTGTCACAAGGTATTACAGGTATTTGCCTGTGTACAGTCCATCCCGCTGCACACTAGATCGAATACCACAGACTTTTGTGCTTCCAGGGAGAGTTTACGACTGGGGAAAACGACGCATGTTCGACGCGAATTCTTGGCATGACTAACTTCTTCTCCCCTCAGTGGAATGCCCTGGATAACAACCTCTCGGCAGACGACGTCGGCTGCACACAAGTTACAACAAATGAATCGACACCACCAACAGCCCTCGGAAGCCTACGGGTACCGATGCACGTGGGTACGTTCAGCATTGTCATGCCCGTACCGAGGAAATTGCACCAAATGACCATGTAACCCTCAAAATTAATAGTAGTCAAAGATTGCAGATGGTGACGCCGAAGGCAGTAGCAGGAAGTCTGGCGCCTCAATAGTAGTGTAGATGCTGCATAACATAAATCCGGGGGTTGATGTAGAGGAGGGTGGATCCAACGGATAGTATCCGCAGACGGCGAACCTTATTAGGGGCGCAGGGTTGGTTTGGGGGCCCAACCGCTGCAACACACACGCGGCAGCGCCTCAGGAAAGCGGTCGCTTGAATTGCCTTCATTTCCGGGCGTCTGCCAAAGGCCCTGGCCCGGCCCAGCTGGCAGGACAAGTGACCCAGAACGCGGTGGGTTCCGAGATTTAGCGCGTGCTTAACGAATCCACCCGGACCAAAACGGCAGTCGAATTGCAACGTGAAGTTCGGATTGGGATTCGTCTCCCGCCAACGAGTGAGGCACAGCGACCTGAAGTGACAAGGGTGCCTGATCCTGAAATGATGCCAGCGGAGAAAATTGGGAATGCCCCGTTGCCGAATTGTCGAGCATAAGAACATGTGCAGCGGCCGGGTGCGGCGGTGCGGTGCTGACGACGCTCATTACCCCGATCCAAATCTGAAAAAAAGTTGGCCACCGGCGTCACGGCAAAAATGAAGAAGACGCTGAAGCGAATGTTTGGCGCCCGGCCCAAGAGCGCCATGGCGACACCATCGCCACGAGCCAAGAACAACCCGAACCCAAACAGATCGTCGGCTCCCCCAGCTTTCGGCCGAGCTCACGGCGCGGAAGACCGGACGACGTATATTCTCCCTGGGCCTTTCGACAACGAGGCGCAGCACCACGCCTCAATCCCGCACGTCCGAGAAATGGCACAACAGGATATAAGCACATCCGGCACAACGTCCCGCGCCTCTTATTTCGAAGCGGCAGAGCGGTCCCTGCAGGCCAACTTCCCGCAGACCAGGGTGGTGGACGCCGGACAGTTCCCCGGAAAGATGGAGCTGCTCGACGGAGTGCGGAAAGAAGATACTTGCTTTTTCGTGGCCATGGACCCCGAGGACTCGTCGAGGTACATCGCCGTCAACCTCGTCATCTTCACCCCGGCCGGGAACCCGCAACTCCGCTGCCATTCTCCGGGGCTGCGACCCATCGTGGTCGCACAGGACGCCCTGGCACACCTGCTGAGGCAGTGGCATCGCGGCGGGGGCTCGGACGGGTTTCTAGGAATCGTGTCCTTGGGTGCAGAATCGTCTGTGCAGGTCTTCCGGGCTGCCGAGGGCTTGGTCGACCTGCCCGCCTGAAGAGGTGGCTTCGCCTGTGACATGATATTTGGACGGGAGGGTCAGCTACGATGGATGCGCATTTAATGCTCAGCATGGAGTTTGGAGTTTACTTTTGGGAGGAGCACGTCGTCAATGACGGCCACTGTTTGACGGCGTCACATAAAAATGAATGTTGGGCGGAGTTATCAGATTGATGCTGAAGTACGGCTATTCACATAATTCATATGTAGTCCTTGCGTGAGGATTTACAAGTTGGAAAAATAACTAAATGAGATGACACTATCCCTGGCGACTACATATGTATTATTCCTTGGCAAAGCGAGAGACGAGTATTCCGGGATTGCCTCGCCGGATGCCGTTGGGTAAGAGGCACCGCCATCTGTCAAAATAGTTACAGCACAATCCTCCTCTCAGGAGGATACCACGGTTCTTAAGCGGCAAGTTCGCAGGAAAGCAATGTGCCCTCTCTTCATGCCTGCTGCTACGGGTGTCGTTCATGAGGTCCCCCCCGTCCCCGCGTCCTTCTTGCACAAGTCTATTAACATTCACATGACTTCGGATGCTTAAAGCGCCGGATTTATGGCCAGTTCTCAGGCTCACTATATAATTAGGTACAGGGTGAGAGTAGCTCTTGGGGCTGCTTGGAGGCCTGAACATAATGTAAGAGTGAGGTGGTCTATCTCAAAATACTTACTGACGTGTAGTTAGAAGGGCAAGTCAACATAAGTCTTCACAGGTCCAGCCACGACATCAGAAATATCATAAAACTTGGATTTCACGCCTGCAGAGGTACTCGACGAGGTTTGAGCTTTTGCGCCTGGTCTTCCGTGGACGGCCAAGAAGACGTACTTAGTTATTTCACATCTGAGCAACTTCAACCTGAGGGAAGTTGTCGTCAATACCATTAACCATTTACTTGGGGTATTTGCAGTCCAAATTAAGAAAAAGATTCGAGTGCCCACCACGCACCTAAGATATGCTACAGTCGGAGCCGAGACCCTGTTCCTCATCTTGGAACTGCCTGGAGTTGGTCTGGATGAGAAATGATACTACAAACACCAAAAGGTCCGCCCATGAAGCCTTCAAGTTATTAATGCTTAGAGGTGATCTCGGGGACAGTTCGCAATAAGCAATCTTTGACAGTCATTTACCACCTCAAGACAATTGATTCAACCAAGGCGAGTGCTGCACACGAGCGATTCGTACATGTGAGCACAGGACTAATCAGATGTGTTCCAGTCTTCGCGCGACTTGAAGCTGGTCTCGGCTAGCCTCGTCACGAGGCTGTCTCTCTTTTCTTAGCAAGACAATCCTTTTATTACCCTACTGTCCTGGGCATTGTGTTCCTTAACTGACTTCAGGACGCTGGGTCCATGAGCTTTTACGATTGTGCGAAGGGACCGCCTGTAGTTCCTATGGTTTTCCCACCTTTTCTCTTTCTTTTTTTCTTCTTTTTTTAAAAACGAAAAAGGGATTTGTGCCCGGATTAAGAACAAAACCATCTAATCATAAGCGATCTAGAAAGACTGCAAAACCACACGACAAGGACAATAATTTGCTAAATCCAGACAAGGCATTTTCTCTTTAGGATCCTTGACAGCCTGATGATAAACAGTCGCTCCCTGACTGCCTATTGTCTGCGGTGGAACACTATGTCCAGGCCCGTCCAGGTGTTGTCCGCTCAAAAGATGTCAACTTTAGTTCACCGAGAGTGCCAGAAACCCAATACCTATGGTAGGAATGCTGGAGCACATTTCATTTGACATCTCCGAACTGATCATGATCGTCAACAAACCGTAAAGTGTATTGGTTAGCCCGTCTCGTAATTACACTCGAGGCTGATTCCAATCGTGACTCGCGCTCAGAACGGCCAAAATAAATCCCGTGCCATTCTGAACGAGCCTCTATTGGTATCTCGGTAAAATGACACATGACACAGAATAGCATCTGCCTTGCGAAAACCGCCAGGCAGAAGCATATCTGAGTGGCACATTTAGTCTAGACCAGGCTCCATTTTGCGTGTGGTGGGTTGCTTACAATTCAGGCACCAGTATTTCCCCCAGACTACTTGATATGCCGAATTATCAGCAACAAATTTGAAGAAAGAGGTGGCAAATGCTGACAAGCACACATCGTCGAGGACTCATGACATTTTGGTCTTGTGGTTTCGTAACTTAAGTATTTCAAATGTCGCCGCCGAGCCGTCGGATTTCATATCCTGCACACCCGTCAAAATGGTCGACAACCAGGCTGCCTCACCACTATTCAACATCCCGGGCGAGATCCGCGAGCTCATCTACACGTTCGCGCTGAGCTTCCGCTACAGCGACTTCGAGTTCAGCAGCAGGCCGTTCTACACCTTCGGCGGGGGTGGTGAGGGCGAGGGGGCTCCCCCGCCGCCCACCTCCAGCAGGTCGCCGCCGGCGCTGATGCTGACGTGCAAGCGGGCGCACGGCGAGCTGGCGGCGCGGGTGGCCGAGGAGGCGGTTCTGCGGGCGTGCATGTTCGAGCACGGGAGGAGGATCGGGCTGGCGGCGCACGGCGGGGCCCGGCTGTGGATGGCCCGGTTGCGGAGGCTCGTGTTCCACGTGGCGATGGAGCACGCCAACTGGAACACGTGGATCGGATTCTTCGGCCACGTGCTGGAGCGTGCGGGCGGTCTCAGGGAGCTGGTGATCGACTGGCAGCCGAGGAGGTCTTCCCAGTGGCCCGGGGCGCCGGTTGGGTTCATGGCGCAGCAGGAGGGTCGGATGGAGAGGCGGCTGTTCAGGGCGGTGGCGGGCGCCGGGAGCCTTGAGGTTCTCCGGATTCACGGAGACATCCCGGATTACTGGGCCGAGGAGATCGGTCGGTTGCTGGACGGGAGGGTCAAGATGGTGTGTATCAAGGAGAGGTGGTGGTTGGAGGACTGGGAAAGTCGCTGATGGTGACACGATTATGTATTTGATGACGCCTCTTGGTTGGTAAGTTGGGATGGTGGACGGAATCATAACCTCGAAATTTATCTATCTGGGGGCGTTAAAAGCACCGCAGGACTTGGCGTTGGGACCGTCGGACCTCCGTACCAGACCATTGGGTGCGTACAAAAGTGCGCGGAGACGGCAAACAAATCGTGGCAAACACGCGGGGCAGGAGCTGATCCATGGCTGGCAGACCCAGAGGACCTTAGGGTTGTCACATGTATTATCCCGAGTCTCACTCGAGCCTCTAAATGAATAACAGGCCCTGCTAGGGATGGTCTGGTCAGGCCACGGCCGGCCCCAGGGTGGCTCTGCACAGCAGGAGGTGTTGTCGATCTCGGACGAGTACCGACGCGTCGGCCCTGCCGACATGTGAAAGTGGAAGCTTAACCGTAACAAGCTGGGCGTGACGGGCACCGGACGGAGCATGCAGAGCACAGCACCGAAGTACGTCAGGGACTGCAGGAAGCCCATAGCTCCAAGGTTGCATGCACGTATGCAATCTACGACGGGACAAGCCTTCCGGGCCCGATCTGAAGGCTAAAACCTCCACAAAGCTTGTGTCATCGAGGCTGGCTAACGGCGGATCGAGATGGATCCATGGTGCGACCTTGCGGCCGGGACCAGTCACACAGGGCTGATTGCATCAGAAAGATACCTCTCTAGGGGCACTGCGTATAAACACGATAGATGAGTCTAGACCATTTGTACCCAAATATGCCCTGCTGAGGTGGAGCTCTTCTTGGTTGCGGGCGCAGGAGTGGGAATGGAAGTACTAGTGTAGGTTAGGCGTGGGGTTGTTGACCTGAATGACACAATCGTTGGGTGGAATTATTGCTGCAATGCTCGAACCCAGCAATATAGTATCAACCAGCAAAGCCGCGGAGGGTCCTTTAACTATCAGATTGGTGACTAAGCGGGCGTTCGGCTCCTCAGGCTCGCGAGTCAAAGTCCTGATCTGTAGGGACTTGAAGTATACTCAGAATACGTGCGTGAGGCTCGAATGCTGATGTGTCTCTTAGCGTGGCCGCCAGATGAGGCGGTTCGTTACATATGTAGTGGGTGGCAGGGTCCAGAGAAGGGGGGAGACTGTGCTGATGGGGTGGGACGATACAAGGGCCACCATTTGCAAAAAAAAAAAAAAAGACAACAGATTTGAGACGAGATGAAATGAAGATTCGCGGTCGATGCCGCCCATGTCAAATTTCAGGGTCTCAGGCCGCCTCCACCGCATATGCCGTGTACCACCAAGGTGCAGTAGCGAGTAGTCGTACTACTGTGCTATATATAAGATACCTAGTAAAGGGGACTTTGATGAGGCTACTGTACGCCAGACGGGCCACGAGGCGAGGCACATGCGCTAGGTCGAATGTCTGGGGTTGAGATGATGCAGGTGAGATGAACTGAGATGAGGTGACCAGTGCGAAAAGGGGCAGATTGTACATCTTCTACTACCTACCTAAGGTATCTAATACCATGTGTTCTATACCTCTGCAAGCATTACAAACGTTAAATCTAGACTTCTCCACCCAAAGTCGCCTTTGCTAACAAATTGGGCAAAGTGTGACCAGGTGGGTCCAAATCACCAATAGAAAATGTGCAAGAAAATTTAACGTTTGTAATGCCTGCAGAGGTGTACACTAGATGCGTGGGATCTGGTGAGTCCACACTATCGTCACCTCCGCCGGGCTTGGTGGGGCAATGGTAGTGTGTGTGTCTGGTGTTAGTCAAAGCGTGTTCTCTTTTCTGCCTCCTTCAAAATGTAGTCTACACCGCTCCAGGCCGTGAATTCGTCACAAGGAAGTCGGTGGGGACTGGATACAGTGGCCATACTGAGACCGACAAGGAATCAGCGACCCCCACGTGCGGCCAACCAAGAGCCAGGAATGGCCCCAGCAGCAGCACAGTCCCATTATTCCCCGTCAGCACCATCCCAGCTTCTCGACAGCTTCCCAGGTTTCCCAAGGGGCGATCTCGACCTGCGGCGGCAGCTGCCCCTGCAGGCTCGGTCCATGCACGCTGGTGGCCCCTGCCCAGTTCTTTGCCTCCACCGTCCGTCTCCCCAGCTCCCCCTGTGCCTTAACTGCCCCCCCTGTCGTGATTTGATTGCTCCGTTAATTTTGGCACCACTGCGAAACCGCCTTGATGACGTGCCGTTTCGGCTAAATCTCTTTCTTGGTGTGCAGGTCGTGCAGCAGCCCTGCAGGCAAGCCAGTCAAGCAATCTGGCAATACACGTTACAGTACTTACACAGGCATTTCCACCAAGTCCAGCCAATTAGTAGCGCCCATACGCTGCACTGCTGCTACATAGCACACTATTCTGTCCGGCCGTCCTTTGACCAGGCCAGACCCGGCAACACTCTTCGCCCAGGCCAACCAGACCCTTGACTTTTCCTACTGCCTGTTGTCCAATTTTCTCCTCTCCTGAAGGAGGCAGACGACAGATCCCAATCTCCTTTTTGGGCCCATCTTGCCTGCCCTCTGCTGGACCCTCGACGACTCGTCGATTCGACCCCTCGACGATTTGACGACCGGACCCGACTCAATTCGACACATCAGCCTCGACTCGCCTGCTAGCCTAGCTGGCTTGTCTGCACCTCCATCACATCAACCAAATATCGTCATCAACCCTCTAGTCTCCATACCCACCCCCATCCTTTTTTTCTCTCACTCTTCTATTCCTTTTTCGTCCTATCCGCTTGACCTGTTTCTTATTCTCTAGCATTCCCCCCTCCCCCTCCAGATCAACCACACGAGCCAGCTGCACCAAGCGCTCGAACCCCATCGTTCGTTCGTTCGTTCGTCCGTCCGTCTGGTGCTGCTCTCGTGCACTCGACACGACGACCTAACACACAAGTCAAGTCGCCTCGCCTCGCATCATGTCTGCAACAAAGGAAAACCAGCGCGACTCGGGCGAGGAGGAGAGGAAGCTCGAAGGTGGTGTCCTCCGCCAGGACGCTGCTCCTCCTGCCCCCAAGGCCAGCGGTCTTCACCCGGCCGTCTACATCGCGTACGTCTGCCCTCTCTGCGAGCCTGGCAATCAATACAGTACACCTCGGCCTGCTGGCCGGCCTTTTTGGCGGCGGGCTCCGGGAGAGACACCCTCGCGATGTCCGGCCTCTAACAACATGGACTGCGGTACTGATTGATACTCCTCTCGCAGCGTCTGGATCGCCTGCAGTTCAGGTGTCATCATCTTCAACAAATGGGTTCTGGCAACCGCAAAATTCAGTAAGTCGCCCCCCTCCCCCTTCTGGGAGACCTCGGCGCCCTGCTCTGCGAGACACCGAGTCTCATATCTTGCCTACCACAAATTGCAACCGCTGACGAGACATCCCCCCATCGTACAGACTTCCGTAAGACCTCCTCGATACCTCCGGGCCCGCGAGACCATGCTGCCCTCCTCCCGAGACCACAAGAAGCCCGATTGACATGATTGTGCGACAGCTCTTTTCCTGACCACATGGCACATGGTCTTCGCGACCACCATGACCCAGATCATGGCCAAGTGCACCTCGACCCTCGACTCTCGACACAAGGTCCCCATGACCACCCAGACCTACATGTGAGTAGTTGTGGACTGGCCCGCGCCATTGGGACTTGTGTGTGTCTTGGTGGCAGCGAGGCGCAAGAGGATGCTCCAGATGCTCTGTCCCGCGGAGGATACAATGCTGATACCGGTGACCTCCCAGGCGTGCCATTGTCCCCATTGGCATCATGTTCAGCTTGTCTCTGATCTGCGGCAACGTCGCCTACCTCTACCTCTCCGTCTCCTTCATCCAGATGCTCAAGGCCACCAACGCCGTCGTCACCCTCTTCGCCACCTGGGCCTTCGGCATTGCCCCTCCAAACATGAAGGTCCTGGGCAATGTCGGCATCATCGTCCTCGGTGTTGTCATTGCCTCCTTCGGCGAGATCAAGTTTGACCTGGTTGGCTTCATCTGTACGTGATTTTACTCTAGCCGTGTGGTGGCTTCTACTACTTTGGCTTTGGGGCTTCTTCCTGCTGACCAGTCCGTGTTTTTGCGCTATAGACCAGTGCAGTGGTATCGTCTTCGAGGCTCTGCGTCTCGTCATGATCCAGCGCATGCTGAGCTCCGCCGAGTTCAAGATGGACCCCCTCGTCTCCCTCTACTACTACGCCCCGGCCTGTGCTGTCATCAATGGCGTCGTCACCCTCTTCGTGGAGGCCCCCCGCATGGGCATGGCCGACATCTACAGCGTTGGCATCTTCACCCTCCTTGCCAACGCCTTTGTTGCCTTCCTGCTCAACGTGTCTGTGGTCTTCCTGGTATGGGATCCCCCCGGCCCGTCAAATGACCCACCCAGCGTTACTAACCCCGGTGTCTTCGTAGATTGGCAAGACTTCTGCCGTCGTCCTCACCATGTCCGGTATCCTCAAGGACATTCTCCTCGTCATCGCATCGCTCGTCATCTTCATGGACCCCGTCACCCTCCAGCAGTACTTCGGCTACTCCATCGCCCTCGCCGGCCTCTGCTACTACAAGCTCGGTGCCGAGAAGATCCAGTCGACCTTTGTCGATGCCCGCCTCTCGCTGGCCACGATGCGGCAGAACCACCCCGCCCGTGCCAAGGGTGCAGTGGGCTTCATGGTTTTTGGAGGAATTCTCTTTGCGGCCTACATCTTCTGGCCGAGCCTGCACATGACCCCGGCCGTCGCCCCCACGACACCCGCGGCTTAAGAATGGCACAAACACCATACTGTCGTCTGGGCTCTCGCTTCTCGGGTCGGCATCTTTTATGATTGGGGTGGGGTTCGAGCTGGGGTCGGACAAACGGGAGAGTGGTGGAAATGATTCAACGGGAGCCACACGACGGGCCAGGATTCTCTACGGGACCTATTTGGGATGTTGCTCATGACGGATATAGACTTTTCGGTTGATCTTTTTGTGGCCAACGACAGTGTTGGGGCTTTTCGCGTGGGTTGATTTGACGCGGCATAGAGCTGTGCTGGCTACACCATTATTTGCTGGCCTTGTGTACTTCGATTTAGACTGCATTTACGGGTCGCGTTGGGCCTTGACAATGATCCGGTCATCTGTAGAATATGTGGTCAACATCATCACAATGTTTCTGTCTATATAGCCGTGCCTGGGGTTCAAAACTCACACATGTAGAGTAAATCCCTGATACGTACATAGCAAGCGGTTCAAGGCTACTTTTGGAGTTCGAAAGTTCAATAAGTACTTACAAACAACTGGTAATGTGGTCTCCTTGATGGTCCCGAGATCTAATTCACTAGGCCCATGTGTATTTATACTAGGTCGATATGCAAACTTTCATCCAATACATTAGCAAGCCCTGCCATGTGTGCTTATTCCTTCTTCTTGCTGAAATTGGGAAGACCGATCCACAGTAGAAATAAGACGCCCAATAAAGCCAGGATGACGGGCTGGAGCACGCCGACGCCCCTGGACTGGGCGATGGCGCCCACGGCGAAGGGCAGGATGGCGGCGCCCCCTCCGCCAAATGCGGCGGCGAACCCCACGGCGCTGACGTGCAGGTGCCTCGGAAGCGACTTGGTCGCGGCGACCACGACGGCGGGGAAGAGCGGGCCCAAGAAAAAGCCCTGCAAAGAGACGGCGACGGCGGAGACGATGAACTGCGGAACGAGCCAGAAGAGGAGCTCGAGGCCCATTGCAGCGGGGATGTAGATCTGGTACGAGGTGCATGTGGTCAGTTGAGTAAGCAGCAGGGTCACCAGATGGGGGTTGTCACAGACCATGACGGCCAGTCTTTCACCTAGCAACGGCGTGATGAACCCAAGGACCACCCGGCCCACCGTGATGCCGAGCCAGAACCCAGTCGCAGTCATGCCCGAAGCGAACGGCTCCCCGTCGCGCACCTCGATCATGAACTTGACGATCCAGCCGCCGAGCGCGACCTCCACGCCGACGTAGCACAGCAGGAACAGAGCACACAGCCACGTCACGCGGGCGGCGGGCATCGTCACGAGCGCCTCCTTGAGGCTCGAGTCCCCCGCGCTGCCGGTGGTCTTGGGGTGGCCGTCGACGAAGACCCTCCCCGTGGCGGCCCAGAAGGCCGACACGGTGGCGGCGAGCTCCACGGCGGCGGCGCCGATCATGACATAGTAGAAGTGGTACCACTGCAGGCCGGCCCGCGTGATCATCGACGTGGCGACCAGCGGCGCCAGGACGCCGCCCGCGCCGTAGAAGGCGTGCAGCACCCCCAGCACCTCGTTCGCGTTGGCCATGTTGCCGATCCAGGCGTTCCACGCCGCGTCGCCCAGCCCGTTGCCGAACCCGGCCAGCATGTACACGACCACGAGCGCCGGGTAGGGCGGGTGCAGGCAGGCGACGGCGTAGGCGGCGAGGTGGCAGCCCGAGGTGAGGGCGGCGATGCCGCGCTGGCCGAAGCGCCGGTGCAGCTGGTTGTTGAGCAGCGCCGACAGCGTGTACCCGACGAAGGGGCTCAGAAAGATGAGCGACACGAGCGTGTACTCGAGCCCGTACCACGCGCCCAGGTACGGGATGATCGCCCCGTACGCCGCGTCGTTCATGCCCATCACCAGCAGCGACCAGAAGGCCGCGAGGACGCGCAGCACGTGCGCGCGCGACTGGTTCCACCGCTCGACCGTGTGCGACGCCGACGCCGGCGCCGGGAGCGACGAGACGCTCCCGCGGCTGGTGCCGATGTGGTGGTTGTTGATGCTGCTGGGGCGGGGCCTGTCGCTGCTAGCCCGGGGGCTGCTGTTGTTCTCTTCTTTGCCGAGGACCCTGCCCGGGAGGGCTGGGCTCGTCCCGTTGGTGGCGTCGTCGTGGCTGTGCCGCTCCGAGGGCGGCGCCGGGCCGTCGAGCTTGTGGGCGGGGCCTGCCCGGAGCTCTATTGTTGCTGTTGACGATCCTCCTGACATGGTGTTTTGTTGTCCCGGGTCCACTGCACCTGTGGGAGCCGTCAACGTTTTGTTGCTGGAAACAATGAAGGAGCGTGCCTGGAGGTGGGCGAGTTGGTCGTTGAGAGTGACCGCCGGGCCGGTGTGTAAATGTCAGGCTCAAAGTTCCAGACGGCCTTGGTATATAAATCAAAGCAGATGTTACTGTGTGTGTTTTTGTTTGTGGTTGTGCGTGTGCAGGGAAAAGCGCATACTCACTTACTAGTACTTTATATATCAACATCCAGACACGGCTCAGGGTTGTACGAGGCCGGGCAGTTCGACCCGGTGACGTTTTAGCGGTGTCGTGGAGTCGTCAAGCAGCAGTCCAAGCACATGTCACTGTGGAGCTTGAATTCTCGCTGATATGGGGAACACCCCCCCTCATGACAGGCCTCAAGCTCGACTCGAAGGGCCGAGAATACGCCAAGAGGCTACCATTAGCCCAGGCGATCTCTGTGGAGAAACCCTGCAGAGGGAAACTCCGCTGTGGCGGACAACAGTCGACTTCTATGTCAGTCAGTCAACTGGAGACTGAACTGGCAGGACTGGCACGTAGTAGGTTCGGGAGATTATTATTTTGTATGTAATTAGACTGCAGACCGTTCGAGGGGCGTCGTTGGCTTGGCCCGGCTAAACATCGGGATGGCTTTGTGATTGTCAGACTACAGACGAACCTCCTTTGCCCTATTCCCACCATCCCGGCCCGCGCTTCCCGTTACCGACCCAGCAGCGAAGCCACACCGACGAAAACAAACAGCCTATCATTAAGAGACTTGGGGCCATAGCCAATGCTGTGACAGCTTCGACCATGAGTCACCAACTTCTCCAATGAGGGAGGGCTTCAACCAAACACAGTCGCTGATGCTACCCTCTCGAACGGCTGAACTATCCGGCTGTGGGGCGGTTGGTTCTATTGCCTGAATAGGTAAAAAGTGGCGACTGGGATACCCGATTGGACGAACACTGTTATCGAAGTGGTAACGACAGTCTCGCTTGTCAATCTGAGGGAGAAAGACGTGCTGTGGTGCAGGGCGCAAAGGCTGCGCTGGGCGGACGTTGCAGCTTACAAATGGGGAACTGCTTTGGCCGTGATGACCTACAGATGTCAGGAAGGACGAACCCAACTTGTGACGGCACGCCGTGTGATTCACTACCTCTCCTGACACATCCTGTCCAGAGTCGGAATGATCCAGGAATCCCGGAGCAAATGCCAGTCACAATTGTTGACCAAGTGGAGCATGAATCACGGAATTGACGGCCTGGTGCTTCTCCTCCGAAGCCTGGCAGGGGCAGCGAAAGTAAAACTTGTTCCTTCTGGGAGAGAGTCGGTAATGCGCTTTATCTACTGTACAATACACTTGATTCTTGATCATCGGGTCTTCGGTACCGTTCGCGCTTCTCATGGGCCAGAAGTATGGTTTCTCACTTCCTGTCGCTGTCGGCACTGTGCCACTCAAGGCGATAGTTGAGCGAACTAGGCTGCCCCATTGGAAGGAACTCGGTTATCGGGTGCGAACGCAGCGACGATACGTGAGCCATCAAAGTACTCCCGGTACATCGCGATCTTCCCGTTCTTTGCGACAAGATATAGTATGTAATCCTGGTTGTAGACCTTGCCTGTAGACACCACCGTAGCCGCCAAGGAGAATTCCGCAATGGCGGCGTCTTCGCCTTCGATGCGATATATTTTCTTCACATGGACCTCGAAGTCGTTCCCCAGCTGGCTGAGGAAACCTCCCATGGTCTCCGCGATTGCATCGATGCCATTGAGGACGCGCGGGATGTGTGGTGGACCGAGCGGGGCGAACGGGAACTCCAACACAGCATCGGCCGCAAACAATGCCAGCCACGCCTGGTGGTCGACCTTGATGGTCCGGAAATGAGCGTTTAGTAGTTCAGCCGCGTCCATTGTATGCACGATGACGAGAGCTTCTTGCTAAATTACGGGGAATTATTTACCAGCCAGGCCTGGAGGTACGGAGAAGACGAATACTTACTGCTGAGAGCCGACTTGTCGTGCAAGGTTTCAAGCTAAGTTTTTGGATATTATATATGTAGCAAAGACAAAACTGATGCCACGATTCCGAGCGTGGCGTATCGAGTAGGGTAACTTGACTGGTGTCTAGCGCTACAGCTATTGATGGAGATGTGCTCGTTTTATATACAATGGAGCTCGCAATTGTGGGCCGAGCGAGCCCCTGATTCCTGACAACTGAGCTGTATGGGGTTGGACGTTACTTACTAATGTCAGCACCAGTTCGTCATCCCGCGTGTGCGTGATGGCTGTATCGCCGGGACTATCTCCGTGAATGTTTTCGCCGACGGAGCCGGATGCAGCGGAAATGTGATTGATCGAACAAAAAAGAACCTGACCGCCGATCTCGGGGTTTGGGCTTACTGCTGCTCCCCTTTGGCTGACGAAGCACAAGTAAGGGAATGAAGTAAGAAGAAAAGAAGAATAAGAAAGAAACAGCGCAGGTACTGTCAGTGGGTCAATGCAAAACTACTTTCAAGTTGTTGGCCACTTCGTTCAAGGGAACACCGCTCAATATGCCCCGCGTCAGCATATCTCAACTGGATATCAAGTTGGTAAGGACGACGTTGGTATTGGACATGCTTTTATAGTACTAGTATCCTAGTATATGATGGTGTGATAATATGATACAGATAGGCTATTTAGTTGTCCGCTGAAATATATCTAACTAAGTACAGCTGACAGACAGTAGCAGCTTTGGGGAAAGATTAAGGCTTCAGGGAACCCTGCCTGTATTCAACCAACCCAGATTAAAACGAGACTCCTCTTATTTCTTGCCCGAGTAATAATAGAAATATTATAAGTAAATGCTTCGCCAGCGTTAGCCCACCCAGCTTTAATAATTAGTTTACCTAGCTTTAAATACTAACTTACTTAATTTAAAATATTCTAATAAGCTATATATTAAATTTTTTATATTGTTATTTAAAATTTAATAAAACATTTTTATAAGGCGTTTTATAAAGCCTTAATAAATATTTATAAAATATTTTATTAATATTTATATAAGCTTTATAAAACGCTCGCTTTAACGGCGTTTAATAAAAAGATGCCAGTATATGTTATAACGGGGTTTAAAAAGAAATATAAGAAACTTAATATATTAGCTATAAAAAAAACACAGAGGACTTTGTAAAAAGGTCTTTAAAGACCAAGCTTAAAAATAAAAAAACTAAAATTAATAAACTAGCAACTAGCTTTTAAGCTACACCTATTATATTACTATTTAATTAAAGGCTAGCTGCTTTAATTGGCGTATTATTTGCCTTTTATAATTGCTTAAATTTAAACTAAAAATTATTAAGTTTACTTTTGAATATTAAGCAATATTATTATAATAATCAAAGTTCCTTGGGTCCTTTAAACCTGCTAATTAGGGTTTATATCCAAACTATATAATTAAGCGGTAATAATTAAATAATTGTGGGAATAGCAGCCTGGCGCCTTCCGGCGCCTGGGTGCTAAGGCCCACGGCAGGCAAAGGGCCACGTGACCATTCAGAATAGCCTTTATAGCCAGAAGGGAGGTCTCTGCAGCCTTCGCTGCCTTCCTCCCTTCCACTCCATAGACCAACAGAGAACCCATCAACAAACACCATTCGTATTGCAATACGTGACCCAGCCAACAATAATATTATAAACTAATAATAATTATTAGCTAATAAAAGGTATTTGTAAGTAAATAGTTAAATTAACTGCTACAAAGCTGTTTATATTATTTATCTATTTAGTAATAAGTATATTTTATATATCTATCCCTTTAGGTAGGCTTATTATAGCTTAATAAATATTAATAATTTTGTTTTTATCTCTAACTTTAAAGTTAAGTTAAATAAAAAGGAGCTAAATGTTTTTATATTATTTACTTAGCTAATATATTAGCTAAATAAAGTTGTTTCTTTTATAAAATTAACTGTTATTTCTATTTTTATTATAATTATAATATTATTTTCCTTTTTATTTCCTTTAGTTTCTCAAAATGTATTTTTTATTTTTATAAATTCTTATTTTTTATATATTGTTTTTAAATTATTATTATATTTTTATAAAATCTAAAACTTTTGTATAAAAAGTCCCTTGTAAACCCTTTTATTTTATTTAAAAAGCATTATACTTATTTTTTTATTTTATTCTTATTAAATATTATAATTATAAAGTTATATTTTATTTATTACATTTAAAAAGAAGTTTAATTTGTAAAATAATAAATTTAATATAGAATTATTTTCAATATATAAAATAAAGTTATTTTTATAATAAATTATATATTTTAATATTTTTATATATGTCTTTTGTATTAAATTTTTAAAATTTTCTTATTAATATATTTTTAATATTATAAATTATTTAACGTGGTTTATCAGGAAGTGGATCATATCAGGAAGTGGATCAATT
>LJJS01001235.1:3221-18954 GCA_001447215.1 Diaporthe aspalathi
GGCACTTAGTATTAAGGAATTTTAGGCAATAATTGATAAAAAGGAAAAGAGGAAGCAGCCAGCTGCTGAAATGGCCGGTGGTGCAGAAGAGGCGGTCTGCAGCGGACCAAGCAAATAACGCTGTGAAAACTGCAGTAAGACTAGGTATAATACAAAAACGTATAAGAAAGAGAAAAAAGAGTCTAATAAATTAAATTCTAACTATATTATAGCAAATCTAGCATAGTTAGCACTAATTAGTGCTAATATATATATATTAATAGTTTGCAGCGGACTGTGATGTTAAGGGCAAAATTGGCACTAATTAGTATAAAGTGTATATTTCCTACTAAAAGTCAGCCTGTTTAAACCAGCACTATAACTATATTAACCACTTTAAATTAATAAAATCAATTGAAAATAAGCAATCTAAACTAATTAGCACTAATTAGTGCTAATTTTTATTAATTATTTAGCCCTGGGGGGGTGCTGGGGTTAGCTAAAGTTAGTAAATATTGTAAAAGTGACCCGAGTGGTGATATGACCTGAGTGGTGATAAACCACGTTAAGCTTTTTTATTAAAAAATAGCAGCTATTTAAACGCTTTTGCGTAGTAGCTATAATTTTCTTTAGATTTAAACTTTTAGGTTTAATTGCAATTTTTTAGGGCAAGTGGGCCCTTGGGCCCTATCACTTTACCTGTGCTCTTTATTTCTGACAATATTCACAAGTCTGAATCCCTTGCCCCTATGAGTCCTCCCTCACGAACCAGTTTCCTCTAGGAAAGCCTTCTATGGGACACGCTACTGCAAGATGTCTTCCAATACCTTCCGTAAAGTCACACAGGATATCCTCCTTTGGAGTGATCAGCCTATGGAAGAGCCTCCAATTGATCAATTCCAATGACAATTGCTCCGCAAAATTCTCAAACAACCAAGTGCTCCTCGTTGATGACCTCGAGCCAGATTCACAACCCGAACCCTTGCGCAAGGATGGCCTTGATTGAAGACAGCTTCGCCCCCTCAGCAACGCAAGGCCAAGACAAAACTCCCTGAGCTCGGGACCGGTTATTTTTGTGGCTGACATCGGCTGAGCCATTGGCAAACTTCCCCTCCATCATCGAAATTTGCAACAGCAAGGCCACAAACGGTATCTGGCAGTAAGAGACAACGTGACACCAGCGGAAAGGAAACATTGAACAATATGCCGAGCAAAGGCGTCCAGGTCTACACCTACATCGCAGTGGGCGGATGCTCCATCGAGCTCTCAGTTCCCGGCCAGACTGTTGTCAAGGACCAACTGCACCAGTTCTGGAACGGCGACCTCGAGGTCGAGTCCAGCAAGATCGATAGCTTCTTCGACAAGACGGGCCGCTTCGTCTTCAAAGTACTCCATGAAGGCAGGCTCATCACAGAGCAATGGGTCGAGGTGAACGCGCTCACTGGCGGCGTTGGAGAGGGGACTATGACAACTATCGCGAACACACACTCAATCATACACCCTGATCCCAGGATCATCGTTTCGTACGGATTCTACGAATCAGGCCACGGACATGATATCCTGCCCAACCGTCACCAGTGCTACATCACAGTCACGCCGAATTACTCAGACTGGCTTGGCCAGGTGGCGCCCATTGGGTCGCCTCAGAGGGGCCAGCCGTTCCGGCGGCTCGTCCTCCCTGCGGCTCACGACGTGGGAATGAACAGCATGCAGAATTGCGCTACAATCCTCAAGCACGCCGGCGGCGCGGTGATCCGCACGCTCATCGCCAACGAAGAGAAGTACACCGAGGTACTGGCAGAGCTCGCTGACAAGCTCTCCGGGCCCGCTGTATCTCTCATAGCGCCAAACATCGTTTCAAGCCTTGCAATCACGCAGAAGGACCCCCTCCCGACTATACTCGCACTGGGCGCTCGCTACTTCGAGTTCCGGCCTGCGCATTGCCATCATCAGGTCAGGCAGCATCTGCCTGATAGACCATACTTTCAACATAGTGCAATCCCTGGAATGGCTTATGACGAGTTCCTAACTGAAGTCGTCCGGTTCCTTGTCGAGCATCCGACCGAGATTGTAGTTGTTCAGGTAAGGCGACCACCGGCCTCACGAACCCAAACTTGAGCTGCGCGCATCACTATGCATGGCGCTCGTTTCCGTGGCATGCTTAGTACTAGCCCAACAAAAACAAGACGCTGACTGCTTGACGGAAATCAGCTTCGATGGGACGGCGTCCCCGACGACTGCGAGCGTCCGAATGACGAGCAGCAGAATGAACACCTGCAAGCCGCCCTGCGCCAATTCGAGGGGCACGAGCAACATGTAATTGCTGGGAACCTGGATGATCTGCGCAACAGAACGATCGGCGACTTGCGCCGCGACAGGCGCAGGTTGATCATGCTCCGGGATGTGGACTCCCTGTCCACCTACACGGACGCGGGCAACGCCACGCTCAACGGCGATAGCATCGTCGAGGGCTTCGGCACCGTCCTGCACCCAGAGTGCTGCGGCGGGCGCGGCTTCATCAACATACAGTGCCAGGCAACGGCCTCGAACATACCGAAGGCTGTGGTGTACAGCGTCCTCGAGGCCGGCGCGTCCACGAGTGTGCTATTGGCTACTAAGCCCATTTGCGACAGCAAGACCCTCCCGTGGGTGAGGGAGAACGCGCTGCGCGCTTGCGGTAACAATGACCTCGTCGTCGTCATGAACGATTTCTTTGACGGCGCGACTGCTGATGTGGCGATGGAGCTGAGCCGGCAGCGTCTGGGATAGACAGTAATTTTACTGATGCTTGTATTGAGGTCACAAAGATACGGCAAGACGGCGAGAAGGAGCCAGAGATGCGGCCGTGACGAAGCGATCCACTGAGCCCTGGAGGCTTCTAACAGTATATTTAAGGTACTGCTTCTACTAAACAGCTTACAGGTTTGAACCATTTGAGAATTTCAAACTGCTGAGAGATTTGGAATGGTATAACTTCTCCTACTTTTGAACATTTATTATCAAACGCTGGGTCCTTGAGCGTTTACGACTGTGTGAAGGGACCGCTCGCATGTCGATTTTTTTTTTTAAAAAAAGAAAAGAGATTTGCATCCGGATTGAGAACAAAACAACTTACAGGCATGGGAGACGCTCTGCCTCATATCAAACGCTCTTTGGAGACCGGTCAGTCATCATTCCTAGCCCTCCAACACGATGGTACACATCTTCCCTGACAACCAAAACTCCCCCCCTCCCTCTTCAGTCTGCGACCCGAAGGCCATCAGACGCAGTCGCTTGGTTGGGAATGGCGGACCATCCTTGCCCGGGAGCAAAAAACGACTACAGTGAGATAAAATATGGTGACTGACAGGGATTTAGGCCCCCTAAGGCCGATAAATTTGTGATCTCTAGCGACAGCGAGTCTAATTACAGCGATATCGATGGCGATCAATCCGATACTTTTTTCCCCCGTCGCTTACCAAGTTCTTCCACCTACCGTAGACGATGTTCTTTGATGACGTTGCTGGTACGGGTCTGTAGCCAAGTTCTTATTTCTCGGCAGACTTGTTTTGCTGCCATGTCCGGGAGGGCAAGCATTGGAAAGGGGCCATCGGCCAGTGCCATAGCCAGCTCGGGATATGCTATTAGGGTACCTTCCTCTCCATCGCTACCTTCGCCGAAGCCACCCACTCGCCCGTCTCTAGAGCTCTCTAAAGACCGAACCGTCCCCAGAGCGGAGATTCGGCCCTCCCTGCTACAGACGGAATCTGTAAAACCACGTGAGCCACAGGTCTACACCCCAGTTCTTTAATGGATGTATTATAAAAACGTCACTCATTTCGCCTTCTACTATAACTCTGAATCTCTTAGCAAAGTTGAGCTTGGGCCATGCCCTGCAGGTATCAGCCAATCAATGCGATACCTGTCTCTGCAGGTGGCCTGTTCCTTGATTGGCGCCAGCCACTTTCATACCCAACGCAACTTGCTCCTACACAACCGCCCCTCCGCTTCCCACAAGCATCCCCTCCACTCAACCGTCGCTGGCGCCGGCGGCGCCATAAAACCCGACATCTCTCGCACCCTTCCTTCCAACCGTCATGGCCCAAACTCGAGCACAGATAGCTGCCCTCAAGAAGGGCCCGGCCAAGGCCCCGAAGGCCCAAGGTACAGTCCGCCGACCACAAGACGCCCTGCTTCTGCTGATCCTTTAACAGGAACGCAGTATCGTATCACCAAACCCCCCAAGATCACACGTTCGAGTCGAAAGCCTCAGGCTAGAGAGCGAGCTGCATCACCCACATACGCCCAAGCTCCTAACTCCTCTACGCAACAGAGGACGGCCCGTCGAAAGGTCGGCGCTCTTCCGCTCCCCTCTGCTCCAAAGTCTATCGCTAACTATCACAGAACCCCGACGTGGTCAAATGCCGGCCCCAGAAGCGAACGCGCGCGGCTGAACGCCCACCCGAGCAAATCCTTAGCGACGGTCCCCGGAAGCGCCGACGTGCATCCCGCGAGCCTCCCGAGAACCCATCCCGCCAAGAGGCAATCAGTAGCGGCGCCGAGCATTCAGACGACCCAATTCACTTCTGGGCAGTGGAGGGAGACTGGCCACCACAGGGACCACCGGCATATTCCGCCATTGAGCATCTGTTTGCAAGGAAACGATCGACGCCCTCTCTTCGCCGCAAGCGATCGGACTCTGGGCTCTCTTCGACGCCGAGCGATCAGAGACCGAGGGAAGAGAAGAGTACACCATATAGGACCCCGCAGTACGAGCTCCTGCTCCAAACTAAGGGGACATATATGCACAAGTCCGAGCTGAATGTTACGGCCTCGAGTAAAGACCTTTGCTGCCGCCTCCTTGACGGCAAATACACAGCTCCGTATCCGACCCTCTTTGATGACGATGTTTTCGAGACCGCGTGCTGAGACCTGCAAGGCAGAAATGAGGCCAAGGTCATCCAGGATATTTCTCGACTCATCGTTCCATCGGTGCAAACACTCGCTGTTTTCGGTGCTAAGCACCTCAAGTGTTTTATTGAGAGTGTCAATGAAGGGTGGAATAACTCCATCCCTCTGACCGGGACCCGCCCGCAACCCGACTATGCTGTCGGATTCAGACGGGAAGCTTTTATACAAGATCTGCTGGATAGGATGGCACCTATTTTTGGCGACTGGTTCTCTGGCGACCAGTCCTATTTTATGGCCACTTATTATATGATTTTTCTATTCCTAGTAAACGAGGTCAAATGCGGTGTTCAAGGCCTTGATATTGCGGACCGGCAGAATGCCTATAGTACGACTCTCGCAGTGCGGGCCATAGTTGAGCTCTTTCGCCTTATTGGCCGAAAAAAGCGAGGTTAACTGAGAGATTCTCGCCTTCTCTATTTCCCACGACCACTGCACTGTAAGGATCTATGGTTATTATCCGGTAATGAGTGGGAAAGACACCAAATATTATTGTCATTTAATCTGCAGCTTTGATATTATAGAATTGGATGGCAAGGAGAGGTGGTTGGCATATTTTTTTTACGAAGAATATTTACGACCTATGGGTACCGGGCCACCTTGATAGGATCCGTTCAGCCATCGATCAGCTGCCGTGTGGAGTGGATCTCCATGTTCCGCCCATCTCAGAGGGAACTGGTCTTTCCCAGCCTCTCGAAAGCCATCATCTGGACACAGAACCCGTATGTGAGTCGGCGGAAAACCAACCGACTCGTGCCGAGCGTCAAGTGGCTACTCCTGACAGCTCGTTTGCAAGGCCTGGTTCCAAGAGACAGAAGAACAAGAGGCAAGGTACGAAATAGCGGTAGCTAGAAACAAATGTAATGAGGACAAGATACTGCCTATGCCCCTTGCCTGTCGATGAAGGAGACGAGACAGTCGTCATCTTCTTGGCATTGAATTAGTAGCTACAAACTAACTTCGAATTATCCTGCTTTCTCTTCATTCAAGTGTCGCACAATGTCATATAATTCGCTCTTTTTGCCAGTGATCTCTCCATTCACTATTACCAGGGTCCGGTTTACATGCGTCACAGTCACATGGCGATGCTTCCTAGTCTAGTAAATACCTCTCAGCTCTGAGGAAGACGCGGACAATAGCTAGCTATTGCCATTGGCTTCTAGGGAGCTTCAATGTTTACTTCCCTCTTCCTCGCCTCCAGCTTAGAATAGCATCCCAAAGAGAGCGACAGGATATGATATGGTCAACCTCAGTAAAATGCAAAATCACTCCCATCAAGCCATCTCACTCCAAAGCAGGGCTGGACGTGTCAACGCCAGGTCGGTATTGAGGATGTGATATCAAAAGGTTGATCCTTCGTCTTTGCGTATTACACTATGAGCGTCCCAGACGGTTTTGTTCACAAGGATTATGAGCTTGCTTGTTCATCATCCGGGTACAAATCTCTCTTTTCTTCTTTTTATTTTTTTAAAAAAAAGGATCTTGGGCGGTCCCTTCACACAGTCGTAAACGCCCAAGGACTCAGCTTTAGATGATAAACACTATTGAGAATCGTTCGTCCGCACTTTGGCAGATATGGCTACAGCGAGATTTTGGAGATAATTATGGTGTGACATGCGAATTTTCGCCGGATGAAGATATCAGAGCCTTTCTTAGGGAAAGTAGTGGGAGAAAATAACAGTGGTAGAAAGATAGGACGAGTTCTACAATACTCTTACGACTCTGGTATTAATCGAGTGCTGGCGCCGAAGCGGTAATGTTAAAGAGGTAGAATACCAGGCACACTGCACACATAACCAAATCCTACATCTGTCATGGCTGCAGTCGGCGTCCAATGCCGTGCATGGATCTTCTACGGGGTCGGCGAGAAGGGCCCAGTGCGGCTCCAATCACCGGATGACTACGTCACTGGTCTCAGATCAACATACTTTGGCGCTTCCCTGACAATGGCCAACTATACCGGCTTAGTGACCTCCTGAGAAGACAACCGCCCGCTGCCACAAGCGCCTGTCCTCGAAGGCCAGGACGCTGAAAAAGGGAAGGGCCGCATGCCTGAGCCAGTGTCTAGCCAAGACGAGGTATCTGCAGCCTACGATACTCTCGAATTGGCATCGTCCATCACACAGATGAGCTACAACGTCCACCACGGCTATAATACCGGGCAGGCCAATAGGAACATTGAAGGCACCGGAGGCCACGCAGCGGCCTCACCCAGTATAGCCGGAGGCTTCGTCATCCAAGTCTCCGGCCATTCCAGACACTGTTTCACAAATAATGCATTGCGATTTGTGATATTGGCACTGTGTGCATGATCTAGCGCTGGGTCTCTGAGTGTTGCGAATGTATGAAGGGACCGCCTACAACTCTTGCGTAAAAAATATGTAACCGGATTGAGATAGAAATCAATTACGGTCTGGTACTCCGGCCAACGGGTGGGTATCGCGCCTTTCTTCTTTTCCCCCTGCAGGGTGATCCCATAATGACTGGCTACAAGATATCCTGCAGCACGCCAGGTCTGAGGGTTAACACAAGGTTGATCACAGGACGAAACATTCCGGTAGCTGCAACAATCTGAGATCCCAGCACACCATTCTTAGCGATTTCGAAGGTACCAGTGCGGAATAGTGACGTTGGGAAGTCCCTGAAGCATGGGTACCCTTTAATCGGGCGAAAGCCTCCGAACTTCTAATGATCGTCATATCGGTGCTGATAAGCTGCAAAGGTCGAAAGCTGCCGCATTTTGCATTATAAAAACTGCACTCGCGGGAGGCAAGTGGCAGGGGAAGTAAGCTAATATGTGTGCTTGAGCTGACTCTGTCGAAATCGAAAGCCTACGCCTGAGTAAACGCATATCGTCTACCTAAACTAGGTAACTGGCTCTGCACAGGTCGAGCCAAAATCGAAACTTCATGCCGCCCACACGACCCCCACAGCGCTCTCTACGTCACACCGCAGTTCTCAGCTTTAGAAAACATATTGACCTTATCATTGGGCTGACTGCAGCCGCTCTAGCCGGTCACGAGGTGTCCAGGTCGTCGAAAGGCCAGCAGCATCGGCGTAGCAACCTCGTCAAAGCTGCCTTACATGCAGCTGTGGCTGCAACTGCTTTCAAGAGGATGCAGCAGAAACGCCGAGACAACAATGAACACCGGCATGGTCATAGAAGGGAATCTACACGACACGATGGCTCGAAGGACTTACCTGGGCGAGATGAAGGACGCCAACTCGAGGATCGTGAGCGCGAAACCGACCACGATCAGCACGATTCCGAGTATGATGCAGACCACCACCGTCGTCTGGCCTAGACAGCATAAATACGTCGAGATCCCATCCGGCAGAGCGCCACAGCCACAGCTCTCAGAGTCGACCTAGACACGTAAATGGGTCTGATGAATCGCGGCAGTCTGGTTATGGCTGCATGAGACCTCAAAGCCACGCCTGCGCTTCCCCCAAGATTACAACAGCCACTTTCAAGGCTAAGGGCATCGGTTCATGGCCACCGTCATGTGCACTTCTCAGAGGATCGCAACCAAGATGGGCACAGAAGCTGCCGATGACAGTACTGCCTGGAATATGATATTGTGTACCTTTGTACATGTTTGAGACGTTTCATCGCAGATCATGCTAGGTCACTCCTCCAAATGAGCGCGGAAGTGGCTTGAACAGCCCAGAGTTTATTACCGCGCAACCCACAAGACGACAACAAATACAATCGAGACGTCGAACATCTTCATGAATGGCTTTGGCGTACTGCAAATCGGGCGTTCTCACGTCTCTTGGTAAACCAGTTGACCGGAAAATTGTCTTGTATTTGCGACGTCTTGTTTAGTACTTAGTACTCTCTCCAACCACCGGGGAAGGGAGAGAGGATGACACGTCTTGATACAGAGAGAAGGGCGACAAGACCGATGTACTTAGAACTCCTTGGCTAGACGAAATAATTGATGAACATCAATGTAAAATAAAAGGTGGGTATCATGTACAAAGCTCCCAAACAGAAATCAACAATCAACGCTTACAGCTATCCTTTCTCTCAGCTAGCACTGCTCGCTAGGTACGGGTAGAATCCCCAGAGTCCCGTAGAATCTCGCCCGACCTTCACTACCCCTCAACCCCATCCGAAGCTGCTGGTCGACCAGAGCCGCCTCCTGTGTATGGCCACCGGAGCCTGGCCATTTCCATGCGCCCCACGAGGCACGCTGGATTCTGGGCTGGCTCAAGACCTCCAAATCGTCATCAGCGGAATATACGCTCTTAGTCTGCGCGGAAATTTGCGCAGGCGCTGACCACTCAGACGACTCGCCGGGCGCAAAGGAGGACCCCGTCGACATTGCGAGAATCGTCCTGGCCGCTGTTGCTCCGTCCATGTGTCCAAGGGCAGAGTTGATCGTGTACCAGTACAGCCGGCTCCAGGGCGCCGAAGCGGCAAGGAAAGCACCGTCAAAGGCGTCGGCCGAGCCTCCAGCCCCGCCTGCAGAGCGGAGGAACAAGAGGTACGACTTGAGCAGCCGCACGACGTCGTTCAGGCGGCAGTCGGTGTTCTGGCCGTTGTCGTGCACCCAGAGGAGTGAAGAGTGGTAGCTGTGGTCGAGCTGACGCACGTTCCCGAGATCAGCGAGCAGCCAGTGCGCCCCGTTTTCGCTTGAGATGAGGCTCGCGTTGCCTGAGGACTGGCCGCTGTCCGTGACGAAAATGTTGTCCATCTTGATGTCATCGTGGCAGAGTTCGTGCTCGTGCATAGTTCTGAGTGCTTTCAGGAGCCGGTTGAGTGATGGGCGGTATCGCACGTCGATATCTTCAGCAGTCTGTGATGTGTTTTGGTCCTGCAGCCTCCGTGCCAGGTGCTCCAGAGTGCCAGTCTTCAAGAGAGGGGTGACGAGATGCCATTGGCCCGGAGTGCCGTCCCCAGTTGGTAAGAGGAAGTAATCATATACTGGAAGGAAGTCGGTGCGGTCTGAGATGATACCGTCACGCTGGTTTGACAATCCTCCAAGGAGCAACGAGACTGGAACCTCTGGTGGCCAGCGCAGGACAGATTCGGTATTCGGCACACAATTCCTTAACGGACTGCGGCCAGGCCTGAAAACTTTGATGACCGAGCTGTTAAAGGAGAATGTGTCCCCTTCGCACCCCTTGCCCAGTTGCTTCCATTGCTCCCGACTATTCAGCAGCTGCTTTCGCCACTGATTTTGATCTTTGGTGTCGACGTGCCAGTGGATAGATCCAAGAAGGTCTTCGTCTCTAACAGGCAATCTGCTGAAAATAGTGGGGGAGTACTTGGCAACCAATGCACTATAATATTCAGAGTGGAGCAGATAAAGCTGGAGGCTGGCTAAGGCCAGAAGGAGGCAAATGAGTCGCTGAGCCGGGCGTGAGCGGAGGAGACGTAGAGGGTTTCGGCGACTGATCCGGATCGTCAGGGCGTGGCAACGAGGAGTGGGTCCGTATCTTATGGCCTTGAAGTCAAAATCAGTGGGCCACTCATCGGTTCGGAACACTGTCCGATCAGCCTTGGCCATTTGCGCAAAGGGTTGGCCGTGTTCATAAGCTTTGGCACGCCTCGAAAGCCAAGAAGGGTGCCGAGAAAGCAGCCTTGGAAGGCTTGTAGGCACAGGCGGATACTCCAAGAATACTAGATGCTTTGATGCCTGGTGACGCTGCCTCTGAAATTTGAAAGGTTGTTCAATGCTCAACCCTGTTGTCAAAAGACTAGTGGCAAGGGAGCAGAAGATGGCCCTGATATAGATGGATGTAAACGTGGCCACGGGCCTCCACCTGTGGCCTGCTTCTTCTCAGACACCTCTACGACCCCGGTCCAGCTGGCCGAAAGCCGTTGCCTCGCATGAGCATCAAGAATCGGCCATGTATCCGTCGAATGATGCAGTGACATGCGGATTTGTGTGTGAGATTACCAACCATAATGCTGCCTCTGCCTCAGCCGGCCAAGGTTTCTAAGCCGTCCAGGGGGGTTGATTTACCAGGGCACCGCCCAGTCCCATCCCTGTTTTGCAGTCTCACGTGTACAAATTCCTGTTCAGCAAGGCATTTCTAGGGGGTTGACGATGTCAGCCAAGAGCCAGCGGATTGTGCTAGGGGCTTTACGGGCTAGTGTATGCAACCAAGCTGTGTCACAGCCATAGTCAGCCCATGTGCCTTAATTTATCTCCCATCCTGTACAAAGGATTCCCATGATCCGTTGCATCCTGTTTTCAAGCAACAAATCCATGGGGAAAATCAGAATCTCGGGCCGTTCAGACAAGACATTGCGTTCGGACTTGCCGTATTATTTACTCCAGGAGGCCCCTGTTATATATACGTACAGCGACTTTGAGGATCTCCCGAGACGCCCTGACTCAAACTAGGTAGCAAGCTCTCAACGTTACGAAAGCTTTCTGGCGCCAGCTAGTGTTTGACGACACGCAAACCAGATCTGCCGGCACGGAACATCACTAGTGCGCCGACTTCAACCTTTTCGATTTTTCTCTCATCTTCATCTGATCATGTACCGAAATGAAGCCGCCTGCATAGGTACTTTGATTACAACCGATTTCCGTGCTTCGGTAGCTACAAAGATCATAATGCTAAGAAAATAATTAATTCCGAAATATTCCTGGCTCTGGTCCGAGGCGCACCTTGCTCATGATTCAAACTGGCCAAGGATCTCCTGCGTCTTTTTTCAGTCGAAAATTTGTGAATGGGGAGCACTGTACATCTGGATATAGCCACAACCATGTTGAACCATTTCGTGAATGTCGTAACAATAGTAAATGTTCGATTACAAAAGTCCGTCTTCACCTAACGTTTCTGTTCAGCGCATTGGGCAAATATTAGTGACGAAGGTGGTCGCCTCCATCCATTGGCATAGGAGAGAGGCACCGCACCCTTGGCCGGACATGAGAGATAATCGATGCTGGCTCTTGCCATCCGTGGGCGGACATATCGAGGTGTAGCATGCCGACCTCGCTTACAGAAGTAGACGTGTACCAGAGTCTTCGGTCTACGGCAGCTACAGTCGAGTTAAGCGTCTTGGTGGCTAAATCTCGCGTGGTACGCCGCAAAGTCTCCGTGGTGGGACCTTGCTGCATTTAGCCGTCCCGGAAAAGATCGAGGCAGGTGGATTTCATGAGGCTTAGATCGGCATACTGACGAGGACAGAGTGAGGGCAAACGATCAGCGGGGGGAAGGGGTGGGTTTAACGTTTCGTTTGCAAGGGGCAGCGGATTACAGCATCACGTGACCTGTGGGCGCGTAGTTAAAGGTCATTGAAACCAAACTTTGGGGACCCCTGGCTTCAGCCACACTGTATGTTTCGCTATTTAATAAACTTTTTAGTTTTTTATTATTATTATATTTAACTATTTATTATTTGCAAAAGGTTTAATTGCGTTTTTTAAAGCTTATATATAAAATTAATAATAGCTTTAACGTGGTTTATCACCCAGCGCAATAGATCACCTAGCGTGATACTTTTCTAATTTTACCTAACTTTTGTTAACTATAGCACTATATTAAGGCCAGTAAATTGATTAAAGTTAGCACTAATTAGTGCTAACTAGTCTAAATTACCTATTTTTAATTAATTTTATTAATTTAAAGTAGTTAATATAGCTATAATACTAGTTTAAATAAGCTAACTTTAAGTAAAAAATATATACTTTATATTAAATAGTGTTAATTATAATATTAAAAACGCAGACTGCTGCGAATTGCTTAAATATATATATTGGTACTAATTAGTACTAATTATATTAAATTTGCTATAATATAATTAGAATTTAATTGCTTAAACCCTTTTTTCTTTTTTTTACACGTTTTTATATTATGCTTAGTTTCGCCGCAGTTTCTATAGCGTTATTTACTCGGTCCGCCGCAGACTGCATCCTCTGCACTATTAACTATTTTATTAGCTGGCCGTTTTCCCTTTTGTTTTTTCTTAATTATTGTTTAAAAATTCTGAATACTAAGTGCTCTTTTAAGCTGCAATTAACTTTTTTTAGCCCTTTAGCGCTTTGCAAGTGTTATATTAGTATCTTTAAATATATAAACTTAATCTTTTAAGATTATAATTTTATGTGTTATTGCTTATAAACCCTTTGTTAGCTGGTTAATAGCTGAGTTAATTAGTATAAAGGAGCTTCCCTAATAAGCTGAAATCCTACCTTTAATAAAACTTGATTGCTGGATAGCTTATTAAGCATTAGATAGTGTTTGTAACTTTTAGTTTTGGGGGAAGACGGGGATAAATAGTAATAGCGTTTGTAGGCAGATATTTAGCTTAAAAATAACAGAATTTAAATCTCAAGGCACTATTTTAGCTCCTTTAAATACAGCTTTAATATTATTTTTTATAAAAGTGTTATTGTAAGCTGCCTCAAATGCGATAAAGAACTTACTTTTAATAATATATGTCACGACTATGACAGAAATAGGAACAACGGTTGGTTCTGCAGTAGAAACAACCCCACTCGGCCAGCATACCGGCCAGGCGAACGGCACAAAAGCACTCAGCCTCCCTCACGTAACCCAACTTCAGGGTTAGGGATAAAAATAAGATTACCAGTGCTTACTAAGCCTTAGTAAGCATTAATAAGCATTAATAAGCAATATTAAGCTTTGGTAAGCTATAATAAGCTAGGCTAAAAGGATAAATATAAGAGGACACGCTCGTTACCAGATAGCTAAATAGTATAGACAGCTCTTTAGCAGTTAATCTAAGTATTCACCTACAAATAGCTCTTACCAGCTAGTAATCATTGTCAGTCTACAATATTGCTTAACCACTACCGCTTAATTACATATTTTGGATATAAACCCCGATCAGCAGGTTTAAAGGACCCAAGGAACCTTGATTATCACAATATAGTTAATAAAAGCTTAGATAAAATTGCTAATTTTCTCGCTATATGCGTATTTTAAGGGCTAAAATAATGTAATATCTAGTAGCTGAAATAAATAAAAAGAGTGTGGAGGCATATAGATGGAGATAATTTTGTTTTTTTGTAATACTGGTTGAATTTGGCTAATATATAGCTTTTATAGCTATTAAGTATTAATATCTGGTAATCCGCCTTTTTTTTAGGTTTTATATATTTATTAACGTGCTAAATCTATTTAAGGCCAGTTTTATTATTTGTTTATTTATTTAAAGTAGGTGTAATTACTTAAGAGGGGGGAAAACTTGACTTTGTAGTTCAGCTTGTAAGGTGGTAGGCGCCCTAAATAATAATAAACGGCGGAATATATTAGCCGTTTATATTAATGTATTTTATAGCTATTGCTTATTTTCAGTTACTAGGCTGAACTAATTTAGCCTTATTACGCTTATTAGCATATATAATAACTATTAATGCAATAATTATATTTATTATAAAGTTGGTTTTGTTATAATTATAAAAGTTATTATTAATAATTTAGTATTTGGCTATTATATTATAAAGGAGCTTAAACTAGTTTCTAATAACCTTTGGATTTTTATAAAGAGCCCTTTAATAGTTATAAAGATAATTAAACTTGGTTTTAAGCTGAGTTATATGTTTACAAAGCGTTAAGCTTAGCGTTTATTAACAGGTTTGCTATTATATAATAATAATATAAAGTTAGCTATATCTTTTATAGCAAAAAGCTATATTAAAAACCCTTATATATTTTGTTTAATAATATATTAAATAAGCACTTGTTTTTTAATTGGTTTACGTTTATAATTGTTAATATATGTTTTTTTATAATGGGGTCGGTTTTTTATTTTAGCGGATACTGTGCTATAATGTATTAAGAAGATTTATGCAGCTTAATGCGCATTTAAAGGTTTTTTGCAATTTTTTTTAAAATTTTTAATTGCCTGTAAAGCAAGCTAAATTCTGGTTTTTCTTATATAAATTAGTATAGTGAATATTAATTTTTAGCGTATTAAATATTTAAATAAGTAAAATAATATAAAACTAATATAAAAAATAAAAATATAATTTATATTAAAAATAAACCCGCTTATTAAAATCTTAAGTTTTTAAATTAATATTATAACTTAGCTACCCCTTTAAATTAATAAAATTAATTAACAATAAATAATTTAAACTAGTTGGCACTAATTGATGCTAACTTTTAATCGATTTACTGGCCTTAATGTGGTGCTGTGGTTGACAAATGTTGGGTGAAGTTGGAAAAGTATCGCGCTGAGTGATCTGTTGCGCTGGGTGATAAACACGTTATATATTTTTTTACTTTAAGCTAAATTAATAGCTTAAATTTCCTTTATTTTAATATACTTTTTAAAATTTCTTTAATTTACTTTTAATAAAACTAATTAATTATAATAAAGTATAAAGTTTAAATTAAAAAGAATTAAATTTTAAAATTTAGTTTTTTAATATTATTTTAAATAAATTATAAATATTATAGCTTAAATTAAAGCATTTTAAACTATTTATTTAAGTTAGCAGCTATATATTTGTTTTTTTGCTGAATTTAATGCTTATTCTTATAAGGGCTTGCTTTTAAAAGCTTGTAAGTTAGTTTACTTTAAAAAACCTTATTATTTCTTTATGCCGTTTTAATGTAGCCAAATGTGCCAGTCTTTATAGTTTTTTTTAGAGATTTTGAAAGCTTTTATATATTTATTTAAAAGGATATTTGGGAATATTTATTAAGTGTTGAAAAAAAGGACGAAGGTTTTACAAGGGAGGAAACTTTTTTATAATTAAAAAACCAGCTTAAATTTTATCATATAACTTTATGCTAAAGTATTAGCTTTAATCTATTTAGATAATAGTTTTAGTTTTTATATAGCTTAAAGCTAGTTTTAATTAGCTTT
>LJJS01001237.1:1082-51101 GCA_001447215.1 Diaporthe aspalathi
AAAAACACGGGCAGGTGATAAACACGGCTGACTGGTAAACCACGTTATACATATTTAATATATTATATAAAAATTTGTTTATAAAATTCAATTTGCATTTAATAATAAGGTTTGAAATATATGTGTTTGTGCGCTGAATTTAGTGGTGCGCCGAATGTGGGCCGGGAACATTAGCAGGCGGGCAGCACTTGACACCCACCCCCGGCTTTCACCAGACCCAAAGCACAATGTTAATTGCAACCGTAACGGGCTTTCTTACTGGAAAGCTCTTCCGAGGAAAGCCTTTACTTAATCAGAATCTATGGAATTGTTTATAGACGTTATACTAGTCTCTTACAGAAGTCCAAAATCGATTCGATCTTGATGTTGTCCTGGCCTGCGAATTCGGGATCTTCAAGCTTCTGCGCCAACGGAACTAACTCATCCCAGATCTGAATGAATTGCGAATCATTGACCGGGCCGATACGACCAAATGCCTTCTTCATTCCGGCGTGCTGTGAGACGAGTTTTAGATGTTCGTCCATGACCTTCCGGCGCTCAACGTCCTTCGCGCTCATGGTCTGGGTTTGTGACTTGAGTTCCAGTGCGCAAATCTTGAAGCAATATATGACAGTTGCGGCTAGCCCCGCGGCCAGTGCTGTTGCGATGCTTGATCCTGTGGCTGGGCTGGCGCTAGTGGCATTGGTGTGAACCTCCACCCCTGGAAAGATAAAATCCACATACTTGTCCACGCTGTTGGACGCCTTGCCGTAATCGTGCGCCGCACCAATGCGGAATATCTTTTCACGGTGGACCGCTGACGGATAATCGGAAGTCTTGAAATCGCCTTCATCTGGCGAGCTGCAGAACATTAGGACGTTTCGGTCGATAGCTTTCCGCATAGCTTTCTCGAATAGTTGTGTTCCTGCGGTGGGTTTTTCCGGCTTGGGTACCGTCCAGGACATGGAGATTATGGTGGCATTCTTTTCAAGCGCAGCTTCGATAGCCTTGATCGTTTCCATCAGTAAGCTCGATCATCAACGCGGCCATACATGCCTGAAAACACAAAACAAAAGTTCGATCTTTCGGGTGCACTCACCATTGCAGCTGACTGTAGATTAATCTCAGTCTTCGTCCCATCCTCGGAGACTTCCGTCTTCAACCGGACTATCGGACTGTGGTCAGCGCGGTAGGTCTTACCAGAGGTGAGTGCGAAAAAAGCTCACTAGGGTAGATTTTGGCCATTGGACATGCCCTGAGGATACACCTCGCCATTTCAGTGCCGTGGCCCCGTGCTGAGTGGTAGGACTGTCCGATCACATCATGACCGTAGTCGAATGTCTTTCCCTCCAGTACCCGTTCAATAAAGGTCGGGTCCAATAATGAAACTCCATCGTCTATGAGTGCCACAATCACCTCATCTTCAGGACCCGGGAGCTTTGCAGGCTTGCGAGTAATATGAGGGTCTGAACCGGTGCTGGCCACGCCCGCGTGTTTCAAGTAATCCTTTTGCGTTGTGTCCCATAGCGGTTTGAGACTCTTGACGAAGGCGTCAATGCATCTCAGCCACTCATGTGCATTGAAAACTTTGTCATGCACTACTCCGGCTGTTTGACCTTGTGTTGAAGCGGACCCCAGCAACTTCTTTGCGCCTTTCCTATCGCGGCCCGCATGTGATTGAAGACCAACAAAATTGACCTCGATCTTCCGTTGGCTAAGGATGGAAGGCGACTGATCCTTGTCCTGGGGGGAATTGACGATGAGACTGTAGTGATTGAGGCGCCTTTCAAACTCGTTCGCCTTGTCCTCAACCCATTTGGTGGAGTCGTGGAACTGAAACCCTCAGCTATTAACGGCCATGCAAGAAATTTCCCAGGTCTTATCAGAGAAACCGGTAGTGATCGCTGCTGATCGCAGCCAGAGAGAGATGGGGGGCTCCAAAACAAAACTGTTCACTCACAAGTATACCGTCTGGTACAAAGATGTTAACTTTCGTGAGATGCGGAAGCGACGGTAGCCCTTCAGGCTCACTCCAAGCCCGCAACACTGCGCTGTTGCCGCTCCATCGCAAATCCAACGTCCGAAGTTGGTTCTTGGAATTAACCTTCAGACCGTTGTTATCAAGAAAGTCGTCTGCCTGGCTGCTGATACCACAGATGATTTCAGGATCCACTGGTTCACGAGTTTAGTAAACAATCGACAGGAAATCGTTACACGAGAGCAATGCCTACAGTCGACCTTCTGCCAGTCAAGGTGCTCCACTGCAATCTGATCCAGGGCCTTCTTTATAGCCTCATCCGCATGTGCAAACTTTCCGCCTTCTTCGACAAATACCTTCAGAATATAGCGAACTCCTTTTTTGTGTAGGAACTTGAAGAAGAATTCCATGTCCCGTCGACCGAGTCCGTCGTATGGGGGCTTGCCCTTGTCGCTGGGCTTTGGAGCCTGATCGACCTTGACATTCGGAAAATGGACGAATTTGAGGACTTCATCGAAATTAGTTCCTTTGAAGGCTTTGTTGAAAAGATCGTCTTTCAGCTCACTTGGGAGCCTGGGTTGTGCGAAACAAGTTTGCATATCTGTGTTGATAAATAGTTATCATCTGGACGCTGATCAATTCGGTTGGGGAAATCTTTTCATCAACCTTACCATGGGGGTTGGTGCCATAAAGCCAAGCCGTTGCCCTTTCAATGTTCCTTGTTCTCATGTAATGCAACTTGAGCATTCGGCGTACGGTCTTCGAAGTGAGAGCCGCAGCTTCATGGTCCAGAGGTTTTCGCGACCTTCTTGTGACCGTAGCTGTCCGCTTCATCTTCGACTCCTGTTTGCCGTCTGGAATTTCTTCCCGCATCGTTGGCGCCCGTCTTAGCGGCCTCGGAGTATTTGCTGCAATATCAGTGCTCAGCGTTGGTCCCAGAGCAGTCTGGACGCGAAGACCATCTCGGTGACCCGCAGGGACCATGCTCCTCCGATCTTTGCTCGCCTCTCTGGCTGCAGGAGTCTGTTCGAGCTCTTTCCTGCGTTGCTCAGCTTCCATTTGTTTCAGCTCTTCCCGTGTAAGAAGCGTTAGGCCGGCAGGACCGTCATCATCCATTCGATCTCGATCTCTAGGTCTTCCGGTACGATCCCTCAGCTCGCGAGAAGGAAGAGCATTGGGTAGCTCGGAACGAGGTGCCGATTTGTTCTCGAATTTGGGATCCCGTCTCGGTTCAGGCTTGATTTTCGTCACCGAACTGACCCCTTTCCCCGCGTCTTCCATCTGCCTCCGAGTATGCTTGCTGCCATCTTCATCCATGACGGACACTTCCGCCTTTGTCTTGTGTTCCAGTACTTCTTTTTGGGATGAGATTTCCTCCTTGTGGGCTGATGCTGACGAAAGATGTTCTTGATAGACTGAAATCTTGCAACTGTCGTCCACGTCCAGGAAGGTGTGGAACGGCTGCCGTGGTGCATTCTCCTCATGAGCCTTGACGAACTCATCATCCCTGTGGATGAATTTTTGTATAACTTCGACATTGCAGTTTTTGTACTGAACTGCGTAGTGCATGGGTCGTCTTCCCGTTGTATCCACAGCCCCCAGAGCCTCGTTGCTGGCAACCTCCACTATTTGCTTGAGAGTAGCTGGTTTCAGATCCTTCTCGAAGGCCAAATGTAAACAGTTCTTGCGCTTTTCGCTCTCGCCAAAGTTCTCCAAGGCTTCGGCCAGATGTCGTCGTCCGCTTTCGTCTTCAAGGCATTTTGTTACCATGTAGTCGACCAACACCTTTTTCTTCTTCGCGATTGCCATGTAAAGTGGATTCTGGCCCTCATCATTGGGTATGCACAATAGATGCGTGCACTGCCGAACCAGCCTTTGCACGAGCGCTTTCACAGTGGCCGAGTCGATGCTAGCCTCCACGTTGGAAAGCACCATGTCCACGACGGCATGGAGCACGGTTGGAGTAAGGCCCTTTTCGTCGTGAGTGAGGTCCGAGAAGGTGTCAAAGAACCGGTTCACATCATCTTCTGTGAGTTTGGTCTTCCTCGTCCCTCCCTGAGCGACCATTCTCTCCTGCCTTTCGACGGTGTCTCGGATCCATTTTTGCGCAGCTGTCACCTTCTGCTGGTGACTGGAGAATCCGCCGTGCTCCTCTTCGTATTCGCTTCCGGTGTCATCTCTCTCGGAGTCCGACATATTGGCATGCCCGAACACGGTGATTTCGTCGTAGGTGTAAAACAAACCTAGGAGACCAACTGCGAATGGGTCAGGATGTCAGGCTGTAGGGATTTCTGTGTCCTTCAGAAGAGCTCCTCACTGTGAGATTAACTCCATTGATACTACCCTAGGGTACTGAAGTCGGGAGAGCTTCGAGGATTCTCATGCAGTCCTTGTGGTCGCTTGCCGGCGATTTGTCACACGTTTGTCAACGAGTGATTCGGCATGCGAGGTTGCCGCCGACGAACCAACCAGCCCGCTCATGACCGAGCCAACAGCCGACAACACGCAAAAAAACTCTGCAACTCGCAGGCAGCAATGTGACATCGCATTCCTGCAGTCCACAAATTTTGTGATCCCATGGATCACATGCCGCGGCTGTGCAGCTGTGCAGCCGCAGTTCGCGAATCAGTATTCGAGAACCGCATGATGTTGGTGGGCATGAGGACCAGTTTGTTGTTGGTCGTCAGCCTCCACGAAATGAGTTGGCCCATACAGTGTGGGATGACTGCCCAATGACTGTGCAGGTTCAACGAGGAGCACACAATGGAGGGCAGGCTCCTCGATGCCGGGTATCTCAACTCCTCCGGCCTCCCGTCAACAATTGCACGGGACTGACTTCCAAGGTTCCTTTTGTGTTGAACTACTGAACAACATTCTCGGTCCATAATAAAATTTGACATTTCAACTTTGACCATCAACCTCACTCGCACGCAAGCCATGTCTGACACGAAGAACACAGATACGCTCCTCCAAGGAGTGGAGCTTGACGAGGAACTCGATGTCTTCGATGTTGCCATGTTTGAGTCTGCCAGCGCGGGCAGCGGCTTTCACACCAAGAACAACCCCAAAGACCCATACCAACGACGAGAGGCTATTCAACGGACAGGTGCGATCGATATCCGCTGCTCCGTGGTTGATGTTGTTCACGGCGTCATGAGTCCAGACAGCGACTACTGGGCAACTCTCATGGTCTTGCAGTTTCGCTTCGATCCCCAGAAGCGGATGCGTCGTATCACTGAGGCATCTCTCGAGCTGCTCTTCGATCCAACGGACTTGTCCAATGAACTCCCAGAGGTTGAGGCCATCTCCTTTGATGGAAATTACAGCCTTCTCCCCAGCAAGCAAAGTGAATCTACAACCGTCGGGGGTTCAGGAACTGTTGGAGCCACCCAGATAGTTACAGCGAGCGGCACGGCCAAATGGGAGAGGACTGTGACACGGGAGACATCGGACAAGACAACTGTGAGCGGTGGAAGATTCGTCGTTGACAACATCCCGCCGAATCGAATCGCCAAATGGACGCTTCTTGAGAACAAAACACTTAAGTCCGGCATCCCCGCCTCTCTCCAGGTGGCGGTGCGCATTCAGCGGCAGGACGAGGCCGTTTTCACATGCAAGCCCACCATCAGGTGTAAGGCAGACAAGTGGACTTCCATTGAAAATTTCTTCGGGAAGGTCCCAGAGGATGATCCCATCTTGTTGAACCCGGAGAGGGAGCCAACTAACAGGCTCATGGTGTACGACACGGACAACATTGGAGGTATTGATATGCAAGCTCTCGGGAACATCATCCCGACAACCTTGATAGTGGACGCCGGGCAGGGAAAGGAGGAGGCGTAGTGAATGGTTAGTTTGAGTCTAATAAAACCTATTGGTTTTGGAATCATCCGTTGTGCACAGGTGCAGCTACGACGCGCAACGACGAGTCCCTAGGTCAACCCGCCTTCAAAATGTGCCCTGGACGTGAGGGCAAAGGTACCTAGGGTAGTCCTCGGGCCCCGTAGTCTACAGTGCGGATGAGTGGGCGCCTCGCTTAGTGACCGGGATGCAGAAAAATGACTCGCGCCTTAATGGACTTCCCGCCCCACCACAACTGAATCCTTGCCCCGGCCAGGGCCCGGAGACGGGCGCGCGCGTAAAATGATCAGGTTGCAGAGTTACGTACCTAGGTACTCTTGGTCGGCTGCACTGCTCCTCCCACCGCATGATCAAAGTCTGTTGGACATTTATTCTTGTACGTTTGTCCCCGGTGCGTGTGTGCTGGCTTTGGGACGCACAAGCATCACAAGGCGAAGCACGAGGTCACCCAGGAATCATACCAAGCACAATCTGATGCAGAAACCCCTTGTATCACAAATTCCTATCCAGCCCGAAATGTCTAGGACTCCAAGTCCAACGCTCGAGGATTCAGAAGATGACCGGGACCACGACAGCTCCAGTCATTGGGAGGCTTCCCAAGGCATACCTGATACAGTGCCCATGGTTAATACCGAGGCGCAAGACTGCGAAAATGACAGCGTCGGGAGCTGGGAGAAGGCATCGACCACTTGTTACGCTGGTTGGACACCGGCACCATTCTCGCTTCCAACACGACCATTGGGTTTATCTCGGCGAGAAGGTTGGTCGAGCTACGATGACTACGAGTAGGTCAACATTCCGGGACAGTTCATATTTTGGTACTTTCAGCTGATGTTTTCACGACGCAGCGTAGTCACTGTACACGGCATTCGCGATGATCATCAGACCGCTTGGACATCGCGGGCTGACAGTTCGAATTGGATTCTCACTCAAATGTTCCCTGGTCGTTCGGTTAGGCAGCTGGATTATGTGTACGACAATGGCGACTCAGCTCGTATCTATGACCCGACCGCGAACGGTATCACCTTGGAGGCCAATGCTCTGCTGAAAAGTCTGGTGCAGAACAGAGCAAACCTGTATTTAGTACGCAGTTCCTCTATGACTCACTCTGCTTCATGAAATACTAAAACAGTGGTTACAGATCGAGAGAAGTCGGCCAATCATATGGGTCTGTCATGACTTGGGAGGGAGCATTGTGAAACAGGTAAAGCAGTCCCGTAACCTCTGGCTTTGGGGCTTACTACTAAGACGTGTGTGAAAAGGCTCTTGTCAACGCTATACACAGCCAGTTTGATCTTGATTCAACAGATGATTCCGTATCAGCAGTCGATTCTGAAACAGATTATCGTCTCGACCGTTCAATGGAGCTACTCAATATATGTAGGGGGCTGCCACTACTCACGATCGCAATCGTAAGCCCTTAGGCCCGAGAAATATACTACGTCGGTGGAGATGTGCCTCTGAACCCATTGCTGACTCTGAAAAGATTTTTCTTGGCTGTCCACACGGCAATGAGTCCAAAGATGAGCTTCAAAATCAATTGTTCAGCCTGATACAACTGCCAGGTCCTTTTTTGCGGACCCAGATTTTGCCGAAAATTACCAATATCTCTCGACAGATCGAAAGGATCAATCTGGAGTTTCTGGACACGAACGTCATTGATCGCGCGCATATAATCAATCTCACCGGTCGAGAGAAGAATGAGACACAGACAGACGCGACCACAATACTTCAACCGGGAGCAGGGCAGCAGCCGCCTGCAGATTATCAACTTGAGGGTCCTGGCAAAGATATGCTAGTAAAACCTCATCGCATCTTTTCAGTTCATGATAGTGCCCTGCTTCACAATTTCGGGCGATATTATGCAGGATCACTGGACAAAACGGACCATCTCGATCTCGCTAGAGGAGCTGATCCAGCGGAAATCTGGGACAAGAGGAGCGCTTTTTTCTCTGAGCAATGGATTGTCAAATATGGATTTGGTAAGCCTGATAACCATGTGATAGTCAGACTGAGTTTCGGGTCTGAGTTCAGAAACACTGACAACAACATAAATTTTAGAACTGCGAGTTGATCTTAAACACTTGTCATATCAGAACTCACTGGTCTCGCTCTTGCCACCGTCGCGAGTTGCGAAGTATTCAAGCTCTCTCGAAACTTTGACCCCGTCCGACGCAATATCCTGGATACTGAAGCACGACGCGGTCCAAAAGCAGCTCCTACGGGAGAGAGGGTCTAGGGCTGTTTATGTTCATGCAGGAAGCTCGAGATACGACGTTGTTGACATGAAGTTACTGTCACAACAGCTGTACAATGCCTATGAGCTCACCTTAAGGAACGTGACGCCGGATCTACCATGCTACGGCGTCTTCTATTTCGAATTTGACCGACATGATAGCCGGAGGGCTGGGATCAAAGCGATGATCCTGTCCTTCCTTTGCGCCTCTGAATGCTGGTTGTATGACTATGACAATCTATCGCAACCACGATGGATTGACACCTGGTCGTTGAAGCAGATGATCAGTGTCTTCCTGGAGGTGCAGGCATGTTCGCCTACGAAGGAAATTGTCGTAATGCTTGCTTGTGTTGACCAGTGTGACGACGAAGAGCGATCCATCTTTCTACGGGCTGTATTTGAACGTCAGAGTGACAACGAGACGTCCTTCAACATCATCATCACGACGGCCAAGCCCCAAGATTTCCAGTGTGATGTCTTGCCGCCAGGCAGCATCGTGAGCCTGGACGATTGTTCGTCATCATTGAATGATTATCTGTACGTGCCAAAATACCCATCCCAACGGGCCCTTTCAAAATTCTCACCCGTTGCTTGAGGGTGGACAGTATGCAGCTAACGCGCACCAGGGTATACCCAGCTCAAACGGCGACTGAGGGGAGGGGGCAGGGTCTGATAGCCAACCGGCCTGACTTTCTGCACAGCGGCCCCCAACTCTCTCAGATATTCAGCAGATTCCGAGGAGTATCAAGCCTACAAGAATCAGTCTTGGAATGGCTCTCAAGCTACGAATGCGGCCCGTCAATCGAGGAGGTCACCGACATAGCCCAGGACCTATCGAACGTACCTCACCAAAAACTCCTGCGTGCAATTTTCGACAGACTTCCGGCGAATATGCAGAAAATCGCGACACAGATCTATGACTGGGTCAAATATGCCATCGAGCCTCTCACCATGGAAATTGTGGCTGAAGCCGTCAGATTTTCACTACCCCGGGATACGGCGTGGCCACAGTGCATTGGAGACCCTGAAAAGTTGGGCGAATTTGTCGAGAAAGCCATGGGAGGGATCATCTCAATCGATGGGCGGGAGCTCAGATTCTCAGATGATGCCTTTTATGACGTGCTATCTATCAGGGAGAACTGTCTTCAGCAGCACCGCATCCATCGTCCACATGGAACCATAGCTGAGGCTTGTCTACGTTACCTATTGGGCACAGAAGGGCAGGGAATGCTTGCTTCTTTATCATTGGAGAAGCAGGGCAACATGGATGATCTGAGCTGGGCGCCCTTCGCACTTCCGCGGCACAGCCTCATTTCATATGCACTGCGATTCTGGTCAGTTCACTATCGAGCAGCTGGTGACTACCGGCCAGCGGAACTCGCAACAGAGCTTCTTCAAGACGCCACCAAAAGGAGAGCCTGGGCAGAGGCAGCGTATGTCGTTTCGAATCCATTCACCCGGATTCAACGGGAGTATCTTTCGCCTTTGCCGTACATGGCAATGCTCGGACTCGATGATCTCGTCCTCGCGATGATTGAGCATGAAAAGGGAGAAAATGGATGGGTTCAGGACCACTGGCTGGCGATCACAGAGGCAGCCCGATGTGGACACCGCAACACGGTGAACTTGCTCCTGGAACATTCTGAGGTGTATCCACCTGGCCTTCGAGACGCCATTTATTGGGCAGCAAAATGTGGCCAAGAAGAAACACTGGACTGCTTAATCCCAAAAGCTCACCAGCTGGCAGACTTCACGTGGCCGCCCAACATCCTTGAACGCGCGATCGTGGCTGGGCTTGAGAATCTTGTCCTGGCCCTGGTTCAAGCTGGGTACGATTTGAATGAAGAAGCCAGCACGGGTTCATGCCACGCTGTTCATTTGGCAGTACGGTACGGCCAAGATAACTTGCTGAAGATCCTGCTGGATAGCGGTCGCGTGGACCTTGGCCACGAGAACATTGATGGGCAGACGCCCCTGATGTTGGCCGCCCTAGCAGGCACTGCCACATCGATGCGACATCTCTTGGATGCAGGAGCCAGGCCCAAGACCGAAGAAATGGGAACGTTGCTACGCGACACAATCAACTGCGGGAATCACAAGTCTCTACAGATGCTCATCGACGCCAAAGTCTACTCCACCGAGTTCTTGTCCAGCAAATTTCATGACATCCTTCCACCTGAATTCCCACTACTGCTCGCTGCCAGAGCGGGCTATGTCGAATGCACTCGCATCCTTCTGGAGAATGGCGTTGACCCAAACGTTGCATCCGAAGATGGGAGTGCCTTGTACCAGGCGATAGGCGATGCCAGTGTGCCCTTCCGCGAGGTATGCCGCGCTCTTTTGGAGAAGGGTGCCGACCCAGATGGGGCTACGGCAGAGTTACCAGTCTCCAGCGGCGGAAACGTGCCTCTGATACGGGCCGTCGAGAGTGGAAAGAAGTCATCCGTTGAGATGCTGCTCGACCACGGTGCCACGATAAATTTTGCAGACCCAACACGCGATTATTTCGACACGCCCCTTGATTGCGCCGTCGAGGAAGACTACTACGATATTATGGAATTGCTCTTGGAGCGAGGCGCGGACCCGAATCTAACGGGCGACAAAGACATCTCCCAATCACCACTTCATACTGCGGCACTCCGCTCTCGCGATGTTCGCTACATCAATGCACTCATCAACCGTGGTGCAAACGTTCATTGGACGAGGCGCAGCGACGGGTGGGCTGTTATCCATGCGGCCTGCGACTCGGCCGATACGATCGGACTGCTTCTCCATAATGGTGCCGACATCAACGCCGTTACACATGAGGGGATGACCACGCTCATGTATGCTGTGAAATACAAGTGGAAAGAGCCCGTGGAGTTTCTCTTGAAACAAACCAATCCAAAGGCAGACCTAGAAGTAAGGACGACGGACGACTTCGGTGGTACGGTATTGCACATTGCCTGCGAGTTCTACGATGCAGACATTCTGAAACTCATCCTTGAAGCTGGAGCGGACGTCAACTCCCAAAACAGGAGTGGCTGGTGCCCGCTCAGTTCGTTCGTCAACTATTCTGCGGTGCACGAAGAGGGCGTTGCGATGATTCTGAAGAGAAAGCCCAATCTTGAACTATTGACTAATGAAGGGGGGACAATTTTGCACTCAATCACAAATAATACCCCCTTACCTGTCGTTATGCGCCTGGTGGAAGCTGGCGCACCAGTCAACACAGTCAACGACGCTGGTCACACTCCTCTCTCCTTGGCCCTCAAGTGTGGAAACCTTGACGCTGCTCGATACTTGACAACCGTTAAAGGGGTCAAGTGTAATATATACCATCCGACATTCGGAAGCATCTTGCACATGGCCGTCGCGACGTCCACTGCGGAGATGGTGAGACAACTTGTCAGGACCGGTGCAGAGCCCAACGCCGTGGACCCGGCGTTCGGCGAATCAGTTCTCTACTCTGCGATCGGAAACCCCGATGAAATAGAACGTCGGAAGATCATTCGATACCTCGTAGAGGAAGTCGGGGTCGATTTAAACGCCGTTAGCGGAGAATGGGTGTCTCCTTTACTACGGGTAGTGGTCGAAGGCCCCACCGAGACTGACCATCGGCCCTGTAGCAATAGCCCACTATTGAGGTATCTCCTCCGGTGCGGAGCTCGTACAGACCACGCGGATAGCCTCGGCCGCACAGCAGTCCATTGGGCGGCCATCCATGATAGTTACGAGATGTTGGAAGCTTTAGTCACATTTGGGGCTGATCTCTCGGTTGCCGACAACTTTGGGCGCACAGCACTGCACTTCGCAGCTTGTCGATGGGACAATCTTGAACGGATCGAACATATCTTAGAAAACCTTTCGGAAGATGCCGCCAATATCGACGTCGCCGATATGGATGGTTGGACACCACTGATGTGGGCATGCAGGTCTGAGAGGGCTAGGAACACTGCTGCAGTCCGTATTCTGATCGATAAGTTCAAACCCGACGTACGCGTCCGAAGCAAGGATGGACAGTGGTCGCCGGTCAAGATAGCCGCATTTCATTTTCGGGATAAGGGAGAAGGCAGCGAATTCGAGAGGATTGTGGAAAGCATTGAGTCTCGGGGTGTCGAACAGAGTCTCGTAGCCAGAGACCGCGAGACAGAACGAGGCAACAGTCATTATAATGTTTGTAATGGTTGTCGCATTACGGTAGGAACATTCGCCGCCGCACGTCTCCTGAATTGGATCTGTTCGCTAACATTCAAGCTCAAAAGGATTGCGTTGGACAGACATGGGTCTGCCCGCCATGCGACGCATACTTGTGCTTCAAATGCGGAGAGTACACAATGCATAACGCGGAGCACACGATGGTTGACGCAGACGAATACTTCAAGGTTGAAGAGGAGCCTCATGATGATGATGATTTGTCTGACCATGGGAATGAGAAGATGGCGGGAAGTGAAAACAGAGAAGATGAAACTGAGACCGAAAGCGAGGAGGAAGAGGACGACGACGACGACCAGGCTCGCAAGCCTTCGGCACTCTTCCTACCTCGATCCACGTCCTAGTCTCAACGCAGTAAGCAAGGTCTTGAGACAGACGGAGATTGAAATGCAGAGTGAGATACGAGGCCGCCTTCCTCCGGGGGTCTCGACCTGATCAGGAGATTGTCGCAAGGCAGGCCGCGAATATCGAGCAGAACTGGCGCAAATCAAGATTGTTGACGTCGAAAAGGCCGGGTGGCGCTTGGAAGATGAACTATATCAGTTGAGATTTGTTTCATCTAGACCAGGATCTGAGGACCATAGCCTTGAAAAATGCTTTTTATAGAATGAGACCCTGTGTTCCTTCTCAGAGAGAAGAACAGATGTTCGCAGCCCTTGGAAACGGATGGTTCACCAGATTTCATTGGAAACATTCTCTATGTAGCGAAGAGTCATCATAACACGGATACCAAAAGTCCTATTCCGCCTTCGGCTGCCTTGATCCCTGCAATATTTCCTGACCAATGAATGTGTGCCTGAGCCACGACTGAGCAGACCTGAGCCTGGAGTGAGTGCTCCGTGAGTAAAGCGGTGACAGTGTCTAACTAGTCTGGGATACTTGAGCTATGCAAGTTCGTCGCAGACTGCCGATTGCACAACGTAGATAACGTACTGTACTCCATGCGGTAATCGACTTGGTCTTGCGCGAGCTAGCAATCCCTGCAGGCCAACTATGGACCGGCAGACGCCAGTCAACGACACAAATTGCGTGCCAACGACATCAATAACAGTATCACTAAATCGCTGAGTGATCCATCATCGGGGACAAATGCTGCGTCACTCCAAGTTCTATACTAGGTCCTGCTAACCTATATGAATGTGCGTTTGACGGGCTGGCTTGCCGTCCCTATATCGATCTAGAACATCGTTGACTTTGTCCGCGCTAAGTCCTTCGACCACATCGTACTTCAGTGGGACAAGCTTTCCCTGCGATAGCCATCCCGCAACTCTCTCATAAAAAGGTTTCATGACATCCTGCCACTGCTGAGGTAATCCAATAACAGTCTTCAGGTCATACCCAGCTTTTTTCTCGTGAATCTTTGCTGCTTCTGGTTCGCTGAAGGGAAGAAGCCGAGCAAACTTCCCCTTTCTGGTGCTCGAGAGCGCATTCACACCCAGGTGTTGTGCTGTCGGGGGGTTGACAGTATCGTAGCAATAGAGAAGGTCGTCCCCGACAACTTCGCGAATACGCTTCAATATGACATCATGACCTCCGTGGCGATCAATGACATGCGTTGCGCCAAACTTCTTCAACTCAAATTCGTCTCCGCGAACGACGACAATCTTGCCGATGCCAGCCAATTTGGCCAACTGTACTCCGAGCCGGCCACAGTTGCTCCCGCCGCCAACGATCAAAACTTGCGTGTTCGCATAATCAAAACTCCGGCTCTCCTTGGTCCAAGGAGCTGGAATGCCTAGGCCACCTTGGGAAAATAGTCCAATGACGCCTGCGCTGACGTTGACTCGGAGGCTTGCAACATCGTCGTCGGAGAAGCCCGGCGGAGTGAGCGAAGACAACTCTTCGTCCGCAACTGCGTACTGCTGTAGACCCTTTTGCACATGGCCCTCGCCTATTGCTCCGTACGTAAATATCCTGTCACCAACTTTGAATTTGGTAACATCAGAGCCAACCGCAACGACAATACCTGCGACGTCGTTGGCGAGGATAGCTGGCAGTTGGCCGTCAATGAAGAGCCCCACATCACGTGCCTTCTGGTCATGGGGGTTGATGCCAGCGACAGTGACGCGAATCTTGACCTGTTTCGGACCGGGTGCTGGAATGGGCCAGGTTGTTGTAGAGGTCACTGGCGCCCCAATGGCTGTGACAACAAGAGCAGACTGAGTAGACATGGTGTCTTGGTCAGGTAAGGTTAAATGACCTCCTCAATTGAAGGTAGAAAGAAGCCCCCAGAAGGTCGAAGAAGTTCTCCATCCAGAACCATGAGTGAGGCGAAACTGTACACGTCAGCATTTGTAGATGTACAGTGCTATAATATACCTAGGTACTGTATTGCGACGCAGGCGAATTACTGTCTCGGACGATTCCAAAGCAGACCGGACCTACCTAATAAAGAGTCCGAGCATAAGATAATCAAGCCGACATTTGTCTGCCTTTGTGCCGATAAGTTACTTCCGGTGGCCCTTATTCAAGGTACATTCACCTTCGGCCTCCTCTACCCGGGTATATAACAACGGTGAGTATAGTAATCGTGATTACTAAGTCTATACTAATCAGTGCATTTCGAACCATATAGCTAAATCCTCGAATGACCTTCTCATCATCAGCATCAACTGATTTAAGCTGGCTCCCATCGCCCAGTATATAACCCCATGGGAAAGCATAATCTGTGAACACTGGCGTTTCGGACCTGGAAACACCGCTTAAAGTTCACTCCTCGATAATCTTTGTTCAACGAAATTCAATCTCACAATGCCTCTGTGGTTGGTATTTCACCCCGAGGGCACGTTTGAGGATATAGCCTCAAAGAAGGCTCTGACTCAAGATATCACCAAGATTTATACCGAACTCGGCCTCCCTGCCTTCTATGTGGTCGTCAACTTTCTCAAAATGCGTCCTGGAGAAACGTGGGTGGGCGGAGAACACGAGTTCAAAGTTCCATTCATCCGCTTTGTGGTCGAACATATCGCTGTCAACATGCCTAACAGCGACGAGGCATACAAGAATGTCACCTCGAGAGTCGACAAGGCTTTGAAACCTCACACCGCGGACAAGGGATACAACTGGGAGTTCCACATTGATGAAACGGAGCGGCGACTTTGGAAGGTCAATGGCTTGATCCCTCCAACTTTCGGAAGCGAGGAGGAGAAGCTGTGGGTCAAGGAGAATCGTGCGGTCCCATATCCCGGCTCGGGGTGATCGAGGCCTCCTCGAAGTACACCAGGATGACCTCCGACATAGCTTGGAAGTGTAGATATCAGTTGCGTTCGGATTATGCGTATTTAACATCCAAGAAGCAATACATGTCTCACTGCGGGTAAAATATTCGGAATCTGAGAAAGGCAACGTCCTTCGTGCAAATAGTGACTGACTGTGAACACATCAATGGAAACGCATCCTTTCCCATTTGTAAAGAACACTTCGTTTGAAAATGATGCCCACGTAAGAGTTAGTGTAGAAAATCGCATCCTGCATACCCCAGTTGAGATTATCGGTACGCACAAGATCACCACACACCCCACGCCTGATTTGCACCCCCACATTCTTCCTCGTTAACCGACGTGTGGTTCTTATAAGTATCACGAGCCCAGAATCGGCATATCATATCAATTCCTGAGCCGTTCGATCTACATAACGCACTATACTCTAATGAGAGAACCCAGGCATGTAAATCTGGAGGACGATAGAGATTGATATCGACGAACAGGGGAAGATCTCTCAGTCGCACGGAAGAGACCAGAGTTTCGAATCACCTGGCTATAGCTATAGCATTTATTTCATTTCCTTTGCCAAGTGAAAAGTAATACGCCCCCGAGCTCATAGGTGGTACCCATCACGTCGCAGGAGAACAATGCCAGGAGTGGCAGTAGATTATGCAAGAACTGTGGGTCAGCATAGTGAAGCGGCTCAAGTAGGTCCCAGTAACCTCGTGCTTTGACGGCTGCGGTGGAAAAGTGAGACAATATTCTACACTTCGCGAGATTTTTCATTCACCTACGTATAGTAAAAGCCAGAAAACTTCGAAAGCGCCGTGCTAATTTGGATTGGACCTGTATGGACCACTGCACAATTTTACTTAACGCCTTCCACTGCCTTCTCCTCGAGGCGAAGATAGACACTGTTCTTCCCGGCTTTCCATTCGGCCGTCGTTTAATAATCTGCACAAAGTATATAATGTTTAGTCGGATTGTCTTCGTACCACACAGCACATTATGTGCCGTGCACGGGGAACCCAACAAACCATTTCTCCGCTATGATGTTTCAAAACAAACTCTCGTTGTATTTCTGTTGTCTTTCCCTTTCGTCCGTTGATTATTAATCTGGGTACTGCAAGCCCTGGATGATTAGTTGGATTGCCGTCGTGCCACAGCACATTATGTGCCGTGCACGGGGAACCCCACAAACCATCTTTCCACTCTGATTTGCCACATCAAACAGCCGCTGGATATTTAAGACCATACTGTGAGACGATTCGAAGAATGTAGGGATCTAGATGACTCTCTGGACTCAGCTCTGACTTCTAGCTAACTTATATTCATTTTGAAACCATGGGTTCTAAACTCCAAGTTGACATCTACATTGCGCCCGCTGTACGGGCGACCACGGGTTTTACCGAGTACGAAAAGTCCGTGTGGTCACCCATCAGCTGTGTCCTTGTCCACGGACCCAACTCCGCTGCTCTCATTGACACACCCATCACTATCGAGCAAACGGACGCCCTGGTGGAATGGGTCCGGAAGACCATTCCGAAGAAGAAGCTCCAGTATATCTACACCACACACGCGCACCCCGACCATTTCATGGGCGTCCCAGTCCTTGAAAAGGCGTTCCCCGGTGTCCAGTTCGTCGCTACCCGAAATGTTGAGGCTGGTATTAAACAACTGTACGACACGAGCTTCGAGCAGATCTGGCCCAATTTCTTTGGCGACCGGCTTCATCCGTCGAAGCCAGTCCCCAAAGCGCTTCCGCCCTCGGGGGAATTCCTTGTTGACGGGGAAAAGCTACGGGGCGTCGAAGTTGGGCACACCGACAACGAGCATTCCAGCTTCCTCCATGTACCTTCACTCGACCTGATTGTATCCGGTGACATCGTCTACGGGGACTGCTATCAGCATTTCGGGGAAGCGAACACCCCGGCGAAGCGTAAGGAGTGGTTGGATGCTCTCGACCTTATCGAGTCTTTGAAGCCGCACATTGTGGTACCGGGGCACAAGAGAGCTTCTCAACTTGACGGACCGTACCTGATCCAGTCAACTAGAGAGTATATCTACGTTTTCGAGAGAGAGCTGACAAAGGCGGAAAGTGCTGATGCGTTGTATGATCGCATGGTCGAGCTGTATCCTGAGAGATGGAATCACTTCATCCTGCATTTTGCTTGTCAGTCGTCGTTCGCGGCAAGAGGTGCCAAAGCATAAGGGAGCCAAACAGCCATAGTTAGCTCAGGAAGTGCCACAGAATGAATGCTTGTCTCATGCTCGGTACCAGACTTTACTACTTGGAAATGAATGTTACAATTCTGCTCACGTGTCCACCACCTCCCTCACAAACGACCTGAAACGGACTTCAACATTAGTTATGCTGGTCAGATTGAACATACGTACTGAAATGCCTAGAGTTGGTCATGTTACTGTTACAACAGACCACTTCAGATGATAGAATTCGAAGAAACTCTGTTGTAACTGAACATCTATCAAGCGGGATTACAAACACTGCGGGTTAAGCAAAATGAGTCATCCTATGGAAAGTCGCAAAAGCTGCTGGTCTAAGACTTCTGTGTGTCCCCTTTGAAACGAAAAAGATGGAGTGATAGATAATCATAATGTGGAACTCTTCCGCAAGTCCCCTGCCCAGCATCCCTTGCCCCGAATGCTCGGCCCAAGATTCACAACCCCTCATCTGTTGAGTAATCCTTGAATCGGACAATTCTTCTAAACCAAAGCCGTGTTTACTGAAATTGAAAGTTCCATTGTCAACAGTGCTTCAGCAATCATCTTTTGCTAACTGCCGGTCTACCCGCAGGACGGGATGAGAACACTAGGTCCCCCGCGCGTGATAAAAAGGGGTGCAACTCCCTCCAACTGGTTGCGTCCACTCCCCATACACAACAATTCTCCGTCTCCATCCATCCATATCTATCCATCTGCATTCTATTCTAGCAAGTATGGGCGTCGAAACAGTTGCGTTCCTGACGGTTGACAAGGTCACTCTACGTGGCTTATTCTACACTCCGGAAGGTTACTCTGGCGAAAAGCTGCCGTGTGTAGTCCTCTCCCATGGCTTTTCTGCCCTCAAGGAGCAAGGCTTAACCGCCGTTGCGGAATACTTCATGGCCAACATCCCTATTACTTGCCTGGTTTATGACAACCGTGGCTTTGGGGACAGCGACACAAGGGCAGACCAGCCTAGGCTGGAGGTCGACGCGGCGGCACAGATGAGCGACATTTCGGACGCAATCACATATGCGCAGACTCGCCCAGAAGTGGACCCTGCGAAAATTGGGGTCTGGGGCTCGTCATTCAGTGGTGCCAATGTTCTCTGGGTGGGCGCCGTCGATCGGAGGGTCAAGGCCGTTATATCGCAAGCACCGTTGATTGACGGATGGTCCGCCTTTGCCAGCCTGCTACGAGCAGACGAATTAGCGGATTGGGAAGCCGATTTCGAGAAAGGTCTGTGTCACCATGTACTTCTGTCTGCAGCCTTGGAGTCTAACGGGTTTCCCAACATCAGATCGTCTTGGTCGTGCCGCTGGTCAACCACCTATCATGGTCCCTGTAGTCGATGAGAACCCGTTGAATCGATCCGCCATGACGACCAAAGACAGTGTTGTTGCGTTGGGTGGCACGGGGAAATTGCTCCCCGGCTGGAAAAATGAAGTCACTTTGAAGAGGTAAGTCACCCCCAGAAATGCTTTGATTAAAATCATGGTATTCTGACGAGAATTGATTTTAGCATGGAGAACCTAAGAGCTCACCCTGCAGCTGCTTGGATTCACCATATATCGCCAACGCCACTGCTTTTAACCGTTGGAGCAAAGGACGTTGTTACCCCCACAGAGACGGCCTTGGAGGCATACAACAAAGCACGTGAGCCCAAAGAGCTGCATCTCTTCAATGGTGGTCACTACGAGGCGTATTTCGGGCAACCGCATTTCGAGGAGTCCGTAAAGGTGCAGGCGGACTTCTTGAAGCGAAGACTTCTCTGACTCTGATGTCTCATTTTGTGCGATGTAAGTTCAACTTGTTACGGTTTGAACACAATTTGAAAGGCATGCATGCTCTTCACACGAAACACCGTACGACTCAGACGTTGAACTCAATACTAGTAGTGTTAAAATGAAAGCTTTACTTGTCCGCATATGCCAGAATCTCCTGCGTGCAATGATATCGATGACTTCCAGTAAAGCCAATGCCACCAGAGCACTGCAATCTGTGACTAGGGCACAAGCACGCCACAGAAACCCACGAGAGTGAAGATGACGAGCGGACTGATCAAGGCAGCTGCGGTTGCGTTAGGGGCATACGCCGCGATGAACCGGCATAGCCAACTCTTGCATGAGCATAATGAAGAAGACAGCACCGGCGTGGCTCGTTTCCGACGGGGAGCCGATCTTATAATAGAAGCAGAAGAAGAACGGGGCCGCACAGATGATAAGATAGGGCAGCTCGGACACGATGAGGCCGGTGACAAGAGCTTTCCAGCTGGACATTCTGGACTTCTTCTCACACGCATCGTAATTATTGCGCTTCTCAATGAAGAGGGGCTGTAGTTGTGCTGCAAGGATGCCAGTAATGAAGAACCACAAAGACATTCTCAAGGTCCTTACATATGACACCGGGTGCCACGAAGATGCCCAGGTGAAGTTGAAGCTTGCGAAGGCGCTTGCGAAGGCGCGCAATTGGAGATCAGCGACATTGTTGCCGACTTTCCAACAGGAAAATCCCATGAAAAGTCCTACGATGACGTATGTAAAGCCTGAGTTTATTGTCCACATGACCAACATTTCTGTACAATGCTTTGATCAACTTCCAGGGGACAATTCTATTTTTGAAACATTTAAAAATATTGAAAAAGACAGAACCCTGGAAACCGTATGTCTCTGACATGTTAAGGCAACCCACGCCGCCTCTTCGCTGTCGTAGCTGCTCAGGTGTGAGCCAATTCGGCTTGTGCGAAATGCGCGGGCCCTCACTACCCTCCAGCGCCGTGCGATTTCAAGACTCGAGAGTCGACTGGCCGAGGACGGGTGAGGTGCAAGAAAAGGCTACAAGGTCTTCCAGAACGCTTGCTGACGAATTCAGCTTGAAAAACGAATTATGACTTCGAGTCTTGACGCCAATCCTATTCCGAAAGTACCTAGGTAGTGTTGCGAGGATTTATCGAGGCTGACCACTACCTGCCAAGCCCTCAGTCACTCTCTTCCAACTGTTCCCCCGTCCGGAGGGCCGATAATTTTGGGGACTTGGAGAGGCTATTGATAGAAGACCCTTGCTTATCATGGTAGTCTGTTATAGGTATAGTCGCATGGGATGCGGTTTACGCGGTACGAGGCTGATTATTAATCCATTTTGTGGGGTACGAGGTTGATTATTCATCTATTTCGGGGATCCTCGTGCCTGAATCAACTGGCCAGGAAAAAAGAACTTGCCAGCCGTGATTATATAAACATTCCGAAACCAAGACGTCGGACGGACATTACAGTGCACGTTATTTTTCCTTAGACGGTTTGTGTCTCGGCGAAACGTTAAACACCGATCGAATTGTGATTATATCACCATTGCCAGTCGCTCGTGGGATAAAAGTGTAGCTACGGCATCTGAACCTTGATTTTAGTTAGACTACTTCCATTAATCCTACATTGCACAAGAACATGGCGGAATCTCGAAAGCGGACAGCTCTAATCACTGGGTGCGTAAAACGTCTGGATCGTGCCCCAAGAAGTCACTCACACTACGAGTGAAGCTAACCTCGGAGTGTCGATGCAGCTGCTCGGAGGGTGGAGCAGGGCACGCCTTGGCTCTTGAACTTGCGGCTCAGGGTCTACGGGTCATCGCAACTGCACGGTCAAAGAGCTCTCTTGCCTCACTTGAAGCAAAGGGGATTGAAACTCTATTACTCGACGTGACGAGCCTGGAAAGCATCAGCTCTCTCAAAGCTGAGGTCATAGAGCGCACTGGGGGAAAGTTGGACATCCTGTTCAATAATGCTGGAATGAGTACGTATTATCCCTTCACAGTCTCCCGTCTCATGACCTGTCTGGGTTCTCACTAGTGTTGTGTTAGTGTATGAGGCACCTGCAATTGAGGCGGACCGTGATCGCGTCCGTACGATGTTCAATACGAATTGTTTCGGCCTCTTCGATATGGTCTCGGCATTCACACCTCTTCTGCTGGCATCTGTGTCCGACGTCCGACATCCGCCTACCATAATCAATACCGCTTCGGCCGTTGCTCGAATCCCTTTTCTGTTTTCTTCTGCATATAATGCTTCGAAAGCGGCTGTAGTCTCCTATTCTGATACCTTACGCATCGAGCTCGCGCCCCTTGGGATAAAGGTGGTGACACTGTTTATGGGCGAGGTATCAACGGGGCTCATGCATCCAGACAAGATCAGCTTTGGGCCTCAGAGCCTATATACTGTGGTTGAGCAAGGTGTCAGGGACCGCAGTCGGCATCATATTGAGCACAGCATCAGCGCTCCCCAGTTTGCAAAACAGGTCGTCCACGAAGTATTGGCCAAGCCCGAACTAGGTAGAGGGGAGTTCATCTGGAAAGGAACCAATGCATGGCTTGTGTGGTTCCTGAATGCCATTGGATGGAGGAAAGTGTTCGATGGTACTGTCGAAGGGGCCGTGGGCCTCAATAAGGCAACCAAGAAGGCCTTGTACGAGAACGGCCAGCGTATTGCGAAGCAAGGTTGAAATTAAAAGAGACAGGGCAGGCACTCCTGCTCTATGTCTGTAATTTGAGAGTTTGGCGATGAAGAAGAGTTGGTGAGAGCTCTTAATAATACCTAGGTAGAGGAAAAGATTGAATTGGGCTATACCCCGACAAAAAGTATCGTATTGATATGAATGTAGTGACCCAATTATGTCCAGGCTTTTGTCACATGCGAGCTGAAGCTTACAATTTCTGTACTTCCGATGGTCATGTCTCACGAGATTCTGACTATGGAGAGGAGTTTTAATGTCTCATCTTCCCTGATTGCCAAACGCCGTGTCTCATTCGTGGTGATTGACTAGATATTGGTGACTGATAAATTTGTGCTCACCGTGACCAAGTCGGCGAAAACAAATGCAGATGGATCTGCAATGCACAGCTTGCGCAAGATTTTCCTCAGGCTGTTTGTTCGTGGACCACTACTAGCGCAGAGGTTCATCGACTGGGTGTTAGTCTCCAAACTTAGACGTCGGCCTTCAGCAACTGAACAGCGATGGCCAGGTTGGAACAAGTAGAAGTTTCATCATGTGATGGAATCATTGAATGCTTGCCTTCTATCATATGCTGGAACAAGGGTATCACTGGCACCAACCTTCTATTGCGTGCGGTGTCGGACGAAAAGAAACTCCACCAGGATTGATCCCCACCGCATTACTCGCTCTTCCTGCCATTACCACCACCACCGCCACGGCCACCGTTGCCCCGAACCATCTCGCTCTTGACCTTGGCCTCCTCAGCATCGGACTCCTCCTCGTCGCCCTCGTCCTCGTCGCCGTCGCGGGACTGCCCGCGCTTCTGCTTCTCCTTCTCGAGGACCCTCTTGACCTGCTTGGAGTTCGACAGGTCCCTGAGCTCGTCCCAGTCGACGTCGTACTCTGCGGCGATGGTCTTGATCTCCTTGCGCAGGCCGTTTGCCTCGTTGACGAGCTGCTCCCAGCGGTGCATGTCGAAGCCGCGGGACTCGTAGAGGGCGTTCTGGCGCTTGCTGACGGTGACGTTCATGGCGGCCTTGTAGGACAGGTCGCGGCTGATGTACATGAACCAGAGGTAGCCGCCCATGATGGTGGACAGGCCGACCAGGTAGGTCACGGGCTCGACCAGGTCCCAGCCCCACTCGGTCTGGAAGGTGACGTAGTAGACGACGCCCCACCAGCCGGCGAGGGCGGCAAAGCCGCCCTGGGCGAGGCGGTGGGCGGAGCGGTGGGCGACCTCGTCGCACTCGCGCTTGATCTTGGCCAGCTCCTCGATCTGGGACGACATGCGGCGCAGGCGCATGCGCATGTAGTAGGTGCGGTCGTTGAAGCTGGGGACCGAGACGCGCATCTCGAGGTTGTAGCCCTCGACCTCGATGGCGAACTCGCGGCCCCTGGCAGCGTCGCGGATGAAGTCGCCCATCTCGGTGCTGCTGCTCCACCGAACCCAGGCCTTGTCCTCGTCCGGGCGCGTGGCCTCGGCCTCGTGGCCCAGCCCGGAGTAGGACGCCACGTGCGGGTGCTCCGGGGTGGTGCCCTCGCCGCCGCCGGCCTGGTCGCGCTGTTTCTCGTCCCTCGCGCGGGCCTCGTTGCGGGTGGTGGGGCGGTTCTCGGACGCGGCGGAGTCCTCGGCGCGGAAGTAGATGTTGGGGATCTTCTCCTTGCCGTCTTCGACGACGGGAGGGAGCTCGGCCTGGATCAGTCGCTCGACGTAGGACAGGGGCTGCTGGGGGTGTATGAGGAGGGCCAGCGGTTGGATGCTGTCATTAGCTGAGATGGCACGGCCATAGTCCTTGGTGTTGTTCTCCTTGTCCTTCTCAACGCGTATGGGAAGGGGGACGATGAGTTTCAGGAGGCGTGTCGGGGTTGTCAAGAGCTTGCCTGTTGATCATGGCACGGTTCTGTCAGCGACTGGTGCCCATGAGAGAGCTATGAAGCTACCCTCGAGCTGCACACGTGCACACGTACCTTTTGTGTTCTGATTGGCTTCTGGGTCCTGATCTGCCGGGGGCTTGTCTGCATCTTCCCTCATCCATGGCCGCTTGACTTGTTTCTCCTTGACCCTGACCTCCTGCTCGTCTGGGCTAAGGCCTTTTTGGTTTGAGGACCGTGGTTGCTTGGGTGACACGTCCCTTCGGAGCAGCGAGGAGTGGCTGACAGCCCTAGTGGAAGTGATGCTAATGCGACATGTTGATGGTGATGGTGATGGCCTCAGTGATGCCGTCGAGATTCGCAGGCTGGCCGATAAGAAGGTCGAGGTAGTAGTAGTGTAGGATCTTGATGAAGGGGCAAGCCTGCCCAATTGGCATGGCAGTCGTCGAAATGCAGAGGTCATGGCGGGTTCGTAGACCACGTTGTTCCGCAATTACCTGGGCCAGGCAGATCCCCCCTCATCGTGGGCCGCCCTGGATATAACAACGAGGCCAAGAAAAGGGGTCAGCTGGCGTTATTGAATGGATTTCGCAAGCTTCCAAGCTTTGGGGAGGGTCCGCTGCAGGACGGGGAGGCTCTCTCGTCGCGGTGACGTCACCCGCCTGTTCTTGAGAGAGAGGCTAAGAATAAAGCGGCCTCAACAATCTCATGTCAGACCAGGGGCAGGGACGTCAGCAGCTCCACCTCCGTCATCTAATCCCAGCGCCTCTTTCATCACCGGGGACATTGAACTGCATGCAATCCACGTGCCTCGTGCAAAGTGCTTACCAGTAGCTCAATGTCACCTATCCCGCAAGCATTTATTTACTGTCAGAATTCAAACGTAAAATTCGAAAGGCTCCGACCCCCTCATCCAATCAACTTTACAACGGATTTCTTTTAACGACCCATGTGTCTCAAATCCTATCACGCCAGAGTGCAGTGATCCACGCTGTCCAGATGACTGGTCAGGGTGGTTCCCTTTCAGACAAAGCTGCTGGAGTGGGAACCACTTGAACACCCATTTTCATTCGTGACCCATGACGGGTTCTCATCGCCCATGCGGATATCCGGGCTTCCTTGAACCGAACCGAGCCAGATATAACGTCCGAAGCCGTTGGCCAAACATTAAGGCACCTCATAATTTCACATCCAATCCAGGACCTCCTTTGTCTGTCTTGATTGTACCAGTTGACTGCCCCGTTCTGGGTGATCTGCTCCTAGTACTTAAGTAGTGTCGCGTTACAGACTACGCAACAGGAGACGCACGTTGTAGTCAATGGCTAATTTGGTACATAATAATTTTTTCAGACATCCGAATAATTCATGCCGGCATGTTATGTAAACTGTTATATTCTTGCCGCCCACAGTTCGTCACAAATACATATAATAACGTATTCATACCCAGGCCGTTTGGCTTGACCAAGTGAGGGAGACTTGGATGAGCGCGGGTCGGGCTGTCCAAGGAAGTGACTCGAGGATTCCAAGGTTCTCGGTCAGGATATATCCGACCTGTTGAAGTGAGCAAAAAGTAGTCTCACAGGGAGGGGAGACAAATACATCTCATAGGCCAACGAGACTCATACATTACAAACCAAATTGACACATCGCTACTCAAGTACCTACTGTTGGTGCCGAGGATACAAGCTAAATCTGTGTCTCGATAATCCAGTGACGATATCTATGCCTATAATTGGTCTCAAGTGCTCAGCTGTGACGTAGAGGCAGAAGGCATTGCAAAACCAATACAACACTCACAACACTTCCTTGCTTGTTTGCTCCCAAGGTGCCAATTTCTCCTCCTCGCCTGCGGGGCACGGAGACTATCAATTAAGTAGGTGCCTATTACAAGGGCCATGACTCTATGTGATTTGACCGAGTTGGCTGTGAGCTAAAGCCATATATATATACACAACCACGAACATAGACACTGACGATGGCCCTGACAAAATATCACTACGCCGAGCCAAGCCACTGCACTCCCTGTGGGATCTTGAAGCCCGATCTCCTCAGCCTCTGGAAGACACCATCGGGGTCATACTTAGCCGAGGCGGCCTGGAGGCTTGCGATGTTCTCAGGCCCAACCGAGGCAAGCGCGTCTTGGTCGGGCGACGCGTAGTTGAGGTAATGCCACCCCCAGCCTACGCCAAGCTCATCCGCGTACGCAGCAACAGAGTCCGTCCAGTTCTTCATGATCGGCGCGGCATTCGCCTCGTTCTCAACCCCGTTGACCGCCAGCGTCGCCAGGAACATTATCCCGTCGCCGCCGTCCATCCAGTAGTCCAGCCCCATGACGTTCCCGCCCTTCTCGACGCCGTGCCGCGCGATGACGTTGTTGAGCGGCTGGAACATGCACAGCGTGTTGAAGCCGCTGTCGGGCGTCATGGTGGCGTTGAGCTGGCCCACGGTGAACTCGTGCGCCGCCACCGCGAAGCGCATGACCCGCGCGTCGTTCTGGAACCCCAGCGTGCGCCAGTTGTTGCGGAACCCGGCCGGCTGGCCCGCGCCCAGCTCGTTGGTGATGACGGTGAGGTCCGCGCGCCGCAGCGTGTTGGAGGTGATGCCGCTCACGTTGAGGTACACCTCGGCCGCCGGCGGGTTCTCCGCGCCGAGCGTGTTCTCGAGCGCGGCGTTGAGGACCATGCCGCCGAGGGCGGGGAGGTACGCCCAGTAGAGGATGGAGCTCGTGTTGCGGTCTTCGGCGGCGGCAGCGGTGAAGTCCGCCATGGCGTCGATTAGGGCGTCGCCCGCGGCGAGGTCGTAGATGAGGATGCCGCCCCAGATTGACGGGTCCGTGGCGTTGGGGAACTCGATGGCGTACATGTCGAAGCGGGTCACGATGCCTAGGTTGCCGGAGCCGCCCTTGAGCGCGCTGAAGAGGTCGGCGTTCTCGCCCGCGTTGGCGTTGACCACGCACCCGTCGCCGAGGACCACCTCGAAATTGGCCACCGTGTCGCAGGCCATTCCGTGCGAGGCCGCGTAGAAGCTGTTGCCACCGCCGCTCAGGAACCCGCCGACGCCTACGGTGCCGGCGCGCCCGCCTGCAACGGTGACTCCCTGAGGAGAGAGGGTATCATATACCTCTTGCCAGTGGCTGCCCGGCTGGACCGAGGCGATCTTGGTTGCGGCATCGTATGTCGTCGTGTTAAGGTCTGTTCGGGGGCAAGAGAGTCAGTGACTAAGATAGTTGACTCGTGCGAAACTCCTGTTTCCGGGCCTCAAACCAGGCCTGAATCGAGTAATCACTACTCGACGGGCGAGGACATAGTCCATTTGGAGCGGAAAAATGATGTCCGGGCTGACTTACAGCCCAAGTCTATAGTTACCCCTTCATCGACGCTATTGGACAAGGCGAAGAAGCCATGACCACCACCACGGATGCCGAAGGGGCAGTCGTTTGCGGCGAGGGTCCTGACAATGGCCGAGATATCTCTTGCAACCTCAGGCTGGGCGACGCACCAGGGGTCCAGGGCGGCACTTAAGGACCAGTACGTCGACATGCGGTCCGAGTAAAGCGTCGTATTGGGATAGTAGATCTTAGCCTGCAGGCCACGCTGCGACGCAAGTGCCGAGCACTATCCACGTGGTATTAGTCGGGCCAGTCTGTGCGAAACATGGCGTGGTGGTGGTGTGAACGTAAAGTAAAAATAGGGAGAAGGCCGTGGGTAAGCAACATAGCATAAGGGATAGCGGGTTCAGCTTGGGGACGCATGAGTGAAGAACTGCGTGCACTTACGCATGCCTCCGCGGGAGACGTTGCACAGACTGGTGACGCCAGCGACGCCAGAGTCAGGGCAAAACACATGCCCGTTCTCTTCTTTGTGTGGCGGCCTACGGCCTCAACCTGTAGGGAATTCATTATTGTGTACGAATGAGTGTGGTCGCTAAAAGCGAATGGATGGGGGGCATAAAGGGAACGTCTTGGTACCTCTCGGTATTTCCCCTTGGGCTTTCCACAGGCCAGAGGGAGACTCGCTTAGTTATGTGTTGTTAACCTCAAACTTGGAGGATGTACCCAGCCGGAGGGATACCTCGAAATCGTTAGTGTGCCTGCAGATGATCCTGTAGGCTGTCCCACCGGAGAGTGAGGGTGTTTAGGGGAAGAGACTTCGGTCATTTTCAAGGGCCCGGCATGTCTACCCTACCAGGGGCGACAACTCATCACTTGCCGAGGGACAGGACACCGGAATGCTTAAAGAGTGTGTGTGCCCTGTCCGAGGGCAACAGGGCACTTTGTTCTACGAACCCGGCCCGCTGTCGCACTGCATAATCCAACCATGCAGGCGATCAAATGACCACTCAGTGATCCCACCGTAGCCTTTCCGATCTCTAGCTATTATGCCGGGTTAGAAACCATGTCGACATTTGTGACTGGTTTGCTCCAGTAGTCACTCGGTGCACGAGAGTGGCTGTCCAAATCGGGACGGGCTGACGGGACGGAGAGCTCGGCAGAGAGGCAAGGACCCAAGAGTTCAAGTCACCATCAATTCATGGATTATCAACAATCGAGGGTTGCCCGTTGTCGATGCCGCTGAAGCTAGTCTCGCTAAGAGGGATAGGTCTCGTTATCCCGGCTTCAGATTAGGGAGAGTCGGCCAGCTGTCCCTGTGTCCAGGGCTGGATCCAATAAGATGAAGGCCTGTAAACCAAGGGTCAGGTTTTACTCAAACCTTATCCTTCTTAGCTCCCATTGCCCGCCCCGCCCCGCGCGCCGTCCCAAAGGCCGTCACAAGCTTTCACTTGCCGTGGTCGATCTAATGTGTGAAGCAGTCCTACAGTGGTTAGGCATCGATCTCAAGGTGACCCCAGAGTTTAAGGCACGCACGCTGGCTACGTCCAAACTCTTCGACAGGATATAGGCTCGACGGCCTGTTTGTCGTTGGCGAGATAGTGTTGAGCGAACGGTGCATGTCAGCCAAGCGTCGTCTAATTAAACTCATGGGTCTCCCCTCACACCGGTCCCACCGGCGAGGGACTCCCCGTACTGATGTTCGATCCCCGGGTATCCACACAGCGGAGGACCCTTCCCGCATCAAGGTCAGCCTGCCGATGAACTACAGACCCAGGACCGCCCAGGATGGTCCAGAATGCCGGCTGGGAGATGTGCGCCTAAGGCTTTATGCGTATCAGAAAATCGCGCATCCGGAGTTTCCCTTGTTCCGTAACTAGTTAGACGTTCGGTAGCGGCCTAGTTTTCTAGAAAGAGCCCAGAAGCCCGGCGTGGCTGATTCTCGGGAGGGCGGAAACGGCCACGGCCTGAACCTTAAACAGAGCTGAACTTATCCGCGAATTCACCTTGAGCTCCTGTGAAGATCCTCGCCCGTGCTTGGGGTTGGACCTCCCTACCGCTTTGTTCACCAGGGCACAGAGTCCCTTCGATATTATCATCCGTGCCCCGTGCTTGGGTGCTGTGTGTAGCTCATCAGGGTGCACTCCGGATTTCCTTGCGCGATCTGGAACCCTATGATTACACGAGTTCATCGTAGTCAACATCTAGAACAGAGACGCGAGCGTGGAGAAAAGGTTTCGCAGTGTCGATCACAACTAATGCGACGATAAGCGAACTGTATCGAAAGGAACCTTCTCTCCGAGATGAACGCTTGTAAGTGTGGGCACCCACGTGTCGTCAGAGCCTGGGCATATTGCCTAAGGACTTCATTCTGCAGGTCGTGATATGGTTTCAGGACGCAGGGACCAAGTGGCTTCAGCATGGCTGTCCTCCACATCCTGGCTGTGCCATCAAACAAGTCGCTTGAACAGACTAGGGCTGACCGAGAGTTTAAGTTTATTACATATTGGCGGAATTGGTACCGACTCTAACTACACCATCGCTTGAACAGGTGGTCCGCTAGAAGGCGAGAGCGCTTGCCCCCACCCACCTGAACTTAAACCTGCATGAGGACGTGAATGATCCTCGCAAGGAGGCCATGTTGCCCTGTCGCCACCTGTTGGCCATGTGGGATGATGATAAAGGGAGCATGCCCGTGTACCCTGTCAAAGCCACCAACGCAGAAGTTTGTCCCATGGCTGCCAGCGGCGTTGCTCGCGGAGTACCTTGTTGCCCTCCTGAGACGTGCAACGGTTCACAAGCCTCCAAGTATTAAGCGCGCGTGTGATCTCCCCTTGCAACGGATGCCCATCCTCCGCCGCAATTCTGCTATGCCCGAGTCCTCGGCATGTTCTTAGCACGTTCCGTCTCTGACCAACAAAAGGGGGCTTGGCCTGCAGGTCCGCGAGATCCACTTCTCCGCCTCGTTTGCCACGTCTTCCTTTCATCTTGGTGACTCTGTCGATTTCGGCTCCGCACTTACTTCTTACCTGTCCGTACATACACTCATTAACCACTGTCTCTGCCGAGTCTCGCTTTTACCTCCCAGCTGTTGGGACCTAAGGTCTCTGGATCGTCGCCATGTCTGTCGTTAACGGGGTATTGGTTCTCGTACCACCACCGCCGGGCTATGTCGTCGATTTTGACAACCCTCAGCGGCGAGCTGACGTACCTACGTATTGGTTGGCGGGAATTGGCCTTACATTCGCCATGCTCTTTACCGCGCAAAGGGTATACGTGAAACACGTGGTTGTCAGGAAATTTCAGCTTGATGATTGTATGTACATCTATGTAATATTCTAACGGTCCTTGACGACCATCGGTCCCGGTTATTTCTCGATTATGCGATCTTGTTACTGATATTCCGTCTGGATAGTGCTTCTCTTCCTTGCCTGGGTAAGCTTCTGAAGCCTTCTGTATGTGAGATTTGCGCCTTACAAGAACAGATCACTTCGATAGCAACCCAATTTTTAGTCCTGTGTGAGTATGTCCCGTGATTCTATGTTCAGAATGAAAGGTGTCTGATAGATCCGAGGACTGCAGACATGTTTGCGTCAGGTATAGGTGGGGTGCATGCATGGGAAATCCCGCTTACGAAGTTCAATCGTTATCTGCTTGTAAGCTCACCACCGCGATGTCGCTGGCCGAGAACAAACCCACTGACGAATATTGGACTCAGGTTGTGTACATCGCGGCCTGGATCTACATCCTGAGTGGCAGCTTCGCCAAGATAGCACTTCTGGTATTCTACCTGCGACTATCACCACAGAGATGGTTCCGTTATTCGATCTTCGCGACCCTTACTCTCATCGTCGGCTACACCACGGGGATATTCTTCAGTCTGATCTTCGCGTGCGACCCCGTTGAGCGGAGCTTCGACATCACTATAACGACAGGCTCCTGCATCAACTCCGCGGCGCTGTATATCGCGACCGCGGCTGCGAACATTATCTCGGATGTGATTCTCTTCATTTTGCCCGTTCCGATGGTAGTGAAGTTACAGGTCCCCCTCAAACAGAAGATTGGTCTGATGTTCATTTTTGGTGTGGGCTCAATGTCAGTCAATACCTTCCGATGATGTTAGAACTTTTATATGCTTACACATAGTAGAACCATCGTTACCTCAATCCTTAGAGGGGCCATTCTCCCGTCACTGCTTACTTCCACTGATCCCACCTGGGATGTGTCGTATGCCAGCCTGCTCATGTAAGACCTGCCGCCCCCCAAACTCGCGGCTAACCAGGCTAACTGAGGCACAGCGTGGTGGAAGCGAACCTCATCATTGTCTGCGGGATGCTACCCACTCTCCGGAAGTTCATCCTGTCCGTTGCACCAAGGCTCATCGACGGAAGCACATACGGGCGCAGCAAAAGCGGCAATACACCGAAGACGCTTGGCCGATCCGGCCTCGTTACGTACGGCTCGACTCCTTCCAAGGGTTTGTCCCGGGCACGCGACGGCTATGCCAAGTTCGGATACGGTAGCGACGACTACGCCATGGAGCCCATCTCTGTGTCAGGCCCACGAGGTGCTGCCGTGGATGGACCACAGAAGAGCGAGGTTACGGCGACGGTTGTGGCTGGGAGCCGTGTCAGCGGCTGGGACAATGACGTGAGAGGACTCGACACGCCCCGGAGCATGGAGAGTCAACTACCGATTATGGGTGGTAGGAGTCAGGGCATTCGGACTACAACCAAGATCGAGGTATCCTATGAGGGAGATTTGCCCGGGAGGGCTGTCTAATGTGATAACTAGTTACGTCGCTTCACATTTAAGAGACGTTCCTCTTAGCTGGAGGCCAGTTGCCACAGTTCCCGCTTGTACGTATTGATTTCTCAAGACAAGGCTCTGCTCTAGCGGTGAGTTCTGAAAGCCTGTATTTTAACCACAGTAGCAATTGACAAGATTACCGCAGCGTGTCCATAAAATCTAGTCAAATAGCCCAATCAGCTATCATCCGAGCCAACATTGCTAATCGTGTGGGCTCAAATGTGCGATCCGATTCTAATGTTTGGTATGCTCTCAACGATCTATGCCCCGTCCCACGGGACCTGGCAGAACTGGAAGTAACATCTGCTCACCTTTCTCACTAGCTAATCTGGTGTTTTCAAATTATGTCAAATAATTTCTCTAGCTGCGCTCTAAACAACCCAAGCCCAACCCAAGTCCAACCCGACGTACGTAGCGCATCACCAATGGACTAGGCTTGGTCCCGCTCTAAAAGCTAAATTGGGTGAAATGCACAACTCATATTCACAGACTGAAGCTCGAAACCAACTGTTGTCATTCAACTCCAAAAACAAATCGATCTGGATCGGTATGCCCAACTTGTGCTAAGAAACGACAAGGTGATCAAGTGCCCCAGCTGAACTTCTCACAACGCGTGATGACCACTTGCCCTGCAAACCTGAACTCAATCAACACCATTACTACACACCATACCCTTTCCGCGGGCGTCTCTGCTGGGCCCAAGACGACAGTACCAGGATTAACTTTCTGGTGTTAATTGACTCTTTCGAAGACCCTCGATTTCGGAGAGTGTTCCGTTCAAATCAAGCTGCGCCATCGTCATCTCCGCCTCCCTCGCCATTCTGGTATTCCTTTGTTCGTGCCAGCAGAGTAATGGCTCCGGCATGGACTCAACTCAACGCCATATTGGCAATGATACCAAGTCACCTGGGGAGGCTTTTTCATCGCTGCGGAGAACTCATCGCAGAAGAAGGGTTCAGGCTTCTGGCTGAGTGGAACCGGTATGGGAGGGGCACGCGCTACCGGCAAGGCGAGATTGTGACCCTGAACGTCCGAGACCTGGAAACCCAATGCCCCCTCGACAACGGCAAGCATGATACCACGGCAGTATTTACCAACCCGGAGCTTGGCGCGCTCACGCTCCCCCCAGAGGCGGTGTGGTCGGTGCTCAAGCACTTAGATATTCTCAGTCTGACTACCTTCCGCCGCGTGTCCAGGCGCACCATGCACATGGTCGACCGGAGCCTCGAGTATCGGAAGATAATGGAGCACGCGCCGCAGCTGTGAGTACATGGAACATAGTCTTGACTTTGTTTGGCTCCAAAAACAAAACACTGACGGAACACAACCAGCATACGGGCCACTCTCGCCCTTCGAATAAGAGACGTCAGCCTCAATGACGCCTACATGACACTCTCGGCTGGAGAATGCGTATCCTGTGGTAGCCCGGGAGGCTTCATCTACTTAGTCAAATACGAGCGCGTCTGCTCTCGTTGTCTTCGCTCGCCTCACAGGTGGTACTTTCAACAAGACGCACGCAACTATTGCGTAGAAATTGGATGGTCTTCTTCCAATTGCGTGACAATACCATGGGGGTTCCTCAGAAAAGGAGTGGATGGTTGGCGGCGTACGCATCTGGCAGACCGGAGTTTCCTTAACCAATGGGTTGCCAAACACTCCATGGACGCCTTGGATGCGGCGCACTGGGTTTCAGAGCACAATCTTTGCGAGGCCCAGAGATCCTGCGATCGGTTTTGGTTCGCCTCGCCCATGTTTGTTTCTGTGGGTCTCCCGCTGGCAGGCGGCGACGTGGACAACTGATTTCTGAAGTTCTACGGATTCTGGGAGGAAAGTTGAAGCTACGTAGGTAGGTTGCATGCCTAGGTAGAAAGCTGTCCGTCGCCTTCGTTGGATTCAGATTGAGGTATGACTCATGCACTCGCCAGACACGGCACACCCACCTGCCTACAATGGGAAAATAGCAAAATGATTTAACTAGAGCCTCGCTACGGTCACTTCTACTCCAGTTGGTCAATGTCATTTACCTACGCGGCACTTTTCCTGTTAACATGTGGGCAGTGACACATGTCATGCTACTTCTTGGGCTTTCACCACTTGATTAATTCCTTGTGCACACTGCGATCACCCAAGGCTCTCCAAACCATCCCCTAAAGAACAATTCCAGAACTTAATCGTAATAATCCTCCAAGAGGCTCTCGAAATGCTTCGCTTGTTATCGAGGCATCCAATATCCTGGCCTCTTCGCATGTGAACGTGCCCTTGTGGTTTTCCACGCTTGACGATGCTTGTGAAACCCCTGACGACACACGTTATGTCGGAAATCTGCCACATGCACATGTTGAAGGCAGTCCGACGACGGTCGCGTGAACCGTAAGCAGGGTTCAGTAAGGTAGGTGTGTGTGATCGGTGATGCCTAGAGGAATTTCGCTGCTGTCTACCCAGAGTGGTACAAGTTTCCCAGGGTTGCGATACTTGCTGTGAGTAACCAACGCTGGGCCGATCATTGGTGAGCTCAACGGAGGGATTTGGGTGAGTAGACGACAAGACTTATAATTGAAGATATACCAGAGCCTCGATGAATCATTGCAAGGAGAATTCAAGCGCCCACCGTACCCATCGACGTAGGGAAGTCACACCGTTATGTGGCCGCAGCAAAGTGCATCCTCTGTCGTCTGATGATGAAGCTACTTCAATGGCGTCTCGAAAGACAGATGCGTATAGAATTTCACACATAAATCGGCATCATACATTTAAACTAAGGTACTCATATTATTTAAAGTTCTGGTCTCCGTGTCGGACTTTGCTGATTATACCTAGATAACAATGGTGTGCCCACCCCTCACTTGGTTCATTGCCTTGGCTCCCCTCTCACTTCCTATCAAGGCATGTCTAGCAGTTCCAAAATTAATATTAAGTCGTTCTCTAGTAGACCTATTTGTTAAATTCCAAGTCTACAAACACTAGCTTGCAGATATGGAAATAGCTTTGCGACTTCTAGTGCCCGAGCCTCATTGATTGCCATACTACCTAGATACCTATCGCGAGAAGATACTCATAAGGTTGGACACGCTGCTCTGAGCGCTAGAAGTACTACTTGGCTGCAAGATTAAGAGCCGGAGCCGTGGCCGCCTCCCTGAAAGCATCCCTGGTTGCCTCCCTGACTGTGCCCGTGGTTGTTTGGTTGGTAGACACCATCTCCGTTGTCTCCAAAATCCAGCTCTTCTGGCGTTTCGGCAACATTGTATCGGGGGTCGAAGTAAACCAGACGATTGTTAACGGGATCCCATTGTGCCTGATCCCCTCCCTGATTATATCCCTGGTTGTAGGTCTGGCTCCACCCAGGCACCGGCGTGCCGCTTCGGCGTGCCGCCTCCGCACCCTGTCGGCGGCGCTGGTCGGCCTCGTGCTCCGCCTGGCGGGACCCGGCGGTGACGACGTCCATGGCGTCGTACAAGAGCTGTGAGTACTCGCGCGAATTGTTCTCGCAATCTTTGCAGATGAGACGGGACGCCTTCATGGCGGGGCCAGCCACGTCGTCGTTCGTCCTGCCGCATCGACCGTGGTCGAGGCCTCTGTCGATGGCTTCTTGGCATCGCGTTGGCATCGAGCTCTCACTGACGCGCTCCTGGCCGCATTGAGCGCAGTTGAGTTGGGAGATAATTTGTCCGCACATGTTCGGTGGGGGTGGTGTGCCCGTAGGTAGGTAGGGGTTTGCGGGGTTTGCATGGGCAACGTGTATGATCGTGGGTAAGGCTTAGTCGGTCATAGCCTTATTTCCAGAGTGGTCTATGGGATGTTTGCTAGACTTTTCGTTGCTCGTGATGTATATGTAAAAAGAAAGAGGTCGGGGGCGCCCTCGGCCGAATTTATAGTTGAAGAGATCAGAGGGCGTTGATCAGTCACAGGGAGGCAGTGACTGGCAAATGGGGACGTTACACATCTAGGCACTCTAACCCATCGACATGTAAAAGTCACAACTGTACGTAGAAATCTGACAGCAATCCGATGGAGAACCATCGAGTTCCATAACCCTTGAGAGCGCTCGTTTGGCGTCCCTCCCTGACATCTGTGATTGATACCACACATTCGCAGGAAGTGACTACATCACTCAGCATAGCAGAGCATCAAATATGAGCAGATGGTGTGAGACGTTTCGACACGTGGGTCACTTCCAGCAAAAGCTGCGCTGATTCAGTCGCCCGGAACTGCCCGTCATGCCGCCAAAAAGCCACGAGTGACCGAGAGAAGACATGAACGAATACCGAGGACCGCAACTATACCGGGGGAAGGGGCTTGGTAAACGAGTTAAAATTGGGAGGGGAAGTTGAACGGTTTAAAATTCTGATCGGTTCAAAATTCTTAAATAGTTTAAACTTCTTAAGCAGTTTAAAGGGAGGAGCAAAAAGGCCAAGCCCTTCAGTATCAATTCTGGCCAAGAAATATTCAAATTCTAAGTCAAACTTATATTTTTAATCTCTTTTCTTTTTCAAGAATGTCCCTTCATTTGCATTCTTTCCCTTCCCTTTCATCCCTTTCCCTCCCCTTTCGTCCCTTTACACCGCACTTGTGCAGGAATAAGCCTCCCCGCCGGAGAGTCGGACTCTTCGATACTTAACCACTCCCTCAACGTGATTGTTCTCAACGATGTTCGTGCAATCTATCTCGCAGCATTGGAGGTCGACAGCCTCCATGTGACACATGTTTCAAGACTGGTCAATCAGGGAGTTGGACGAGGTTGTGCATGTGTAGTTGGGTCTTTCGGATATGGTGTTCTCGTTCCTGATCAATAAAGTGCCTTGGTCGATGTTATCATTGATGCTTGCTTGCTCTCAGGGTGTACCTAGGTACTCTGGCGGTAATAGAGAGGGCAGGGAGGGATGTTGGGCAGTTACAGGCCATATTTATATGAGGCAGGAATGATGAATCACATCCGGGCAGGATGGACTGACGGGTTCCTCGTCGATGGCAGAGAGGTGAGTCGTCTGTTGGCCATTCGCATGGGTAAGTCACAGGCTTCGGTGACTACATCGCCGTTGGAAACATCTCTGTGGAGCCAGCGCTGATCCGAGAGTCTTCCTATCTGTCCGAATTAAGAACAAAACCAACTGTCTGAATGTCTCGAGTCATATCAGAGCAACGCCAAACAGATCACTGGGATAGTTTGCATAGTTAAGAGGTATTGGTTTTACAGATTATACATATAATTTATGCTTGTAGAAAGGATGACTCTACTCTCCAATTTCTAAGGTTGACGTAGTCTTGTCAAGGTATGAGGAATGTGAAACCCCTCCCTCGGGCGTCTAGACTACTAATAACCTCCATCAGAATTGCCAGAGCTGATAATCATGTTCTTGATAGCCGGAAGAAAAGACAACCCCGATACGTGAAGCTCAAGAGCCAAAAAGGCACCCAGTCCCCGCAGTTACTTAAATTTTGCGAATCCCAAGACATGCATCTGCTGGATACTTAGGCATTAATCCCAAGGAAATCAGGCAGTGGGATCGCACGCCGGAACCTGGTTCGGATGTGCTGTCCAGCAAGACTACATGATGTAAATACTTATTCGTGGAGAGATGAATGGACAGACAAATCCGGCTTTGGCTAATTTTGACTGCCCCAGTGGCAGTGGGGACATTTATGTGTACCACATCTGCAGCTCCATTAGTGTACATTAGAATTTTAGACAACAGTGCCAAACTGCTCGCTGTGTGTCGTGCTATTGCATGTGTTTCAGTCGCGTGCGTCACAGCACAGATCTTCAGACCGGATATTCCCCGACATTGTGGTTCATTCTGGAGGAGCTAAGGGGCTCAGGCAGCCAATCCAGTGTAATACAATTGCGATGAGACATCAGGACAGGCACGCTGGCGCCAGGCATAGCGGGTTGCTGACCATTAGAGGGGCCGTGACTGGGTTTGCCTGGGCTCGGTCTTGAGGATGCACGCAAGGAACTCCTTGGGCGAATCGGCGGACGGACCCGCTGAACAAGCTTTTGCTTGGTGGCAGGGATGAAGCTCTGGGCGCCCTCAGATTGGCTCCAGGGCGGGCAGATTGGGGCAGATTGGGCCATTCTAGGGTCAGGCCCGCGTCATGGTCGGCACATGCCCTGCGACTTGTGCCCTCTGCCTTCTGCCCCCCCTCACCCAGTTAGCAAGTCTGCTCAAGTCTGCCCCTGCAGCAGGCGTGCATGGTGCAGGTTGGCAGGGCAGGTTGGCATGGCAGGTTGGCATGGGAAATGCGCGACTGCCATGTCGACTATAATAAACCCCAGCTGCTGCTTCCCAAATGCAGCCCCTCGTGCCTTTCCTCTTCTGACGAGCGGTACCTTCAACTTGACGACCCCTTCAATCCAAAAGAGACGACCCCCATCTTGATCAACATACGACGAGATATCGCAGTCGTCCGTCCGTCTCAGCTGATGGTTGTTGTGTCGACAAGCTGCACAACAGCTACCCCGCCTTTCGGAGTAGCTCCCGACAGCTTCACGACAGCACCACCCACGCTCCAGCCTCAAGCCTCCAAGACCACCGCCCACTCCACGCCGGCCAGCCTTGCGGTGTGGCCACTCCCTCGCACCGTCCAAGCGCACCTTCGTATCGAGAATCGACGGATGTGACACCCCACCACCCCAAGGCCAAACACGCGGCAAAATATCCCGCACCCACACACGATGCCCTCCTCTTCCACCATCCGGCTGCCCGACGGCCAGACGTTCACCGTCCAGCCAGTCTTTGCAGGCCTCTTCTTCAAGAGCCACGAGCTCAACAAGAACCACCATTCCCCCTTCCCCATAGGCTGGACTATTGTCATTCACACCGAGGACGACGGCAGGCCCAGCGACGATGACACTATGGCGGTCGACCGCCCCGACAGGGACAGCCCCGACAGCAGGCACGAGAACGGCGTCGTCCGCCGGTCCCACATCCACTCCTTCACCAAGCCAACCCTGCAGAACGACAGCCTCTACATCTCCTCGATATCGAACCCTTCCTCCGCCGACTTCAAGCCCGCCGCCTCGCCCACCCGCCAGATCGCAATGATGTTATGGATCACCCTCTACTGGTACTTCCACCAGCCCACACCCTCAAAGACACTCCCCGCCAACGACAACTCGAAGTACACTGCTTCGGAGGGGAGGCCAAGGGGAGACTGGCGAGTGAACATAAAAAGAGACGGCGTCCTGAGGGGCCGCAACCTGATCCCCAAGCTAGAGAGGATGGGCCTGATCGCCACGCTCGACTCGGCCGTCGGCTCGGCCATGGATGACACCAGCCAGGAGTGGGCCAACATGTTCGTCTCCCAGAAGATGTTTTGGCAGATCCCAGGCCGCCTCTTCCTCTTTACCCTGCAGCCCGCCACAAAGCCCACAAGTTCCCACCCCGGGTCACCAATCTCCTCGAGGCCGACCAGCCCCGTCCGGAACTCGAGGCCCACGAGCCCAGAGCAGCCAAGGTCCCCGACCTTCCACCTGAACTCCGACCTGCCCGGTGCGCCACCGCCGCAGACCATCGCCAAGGTCCCCAGCTTCCCTATCGGCCCCTTCTTCTCCTCCTCCCACCTGCCCACGTACTACCCGCCGGGCCCCTTGCACTACACCTTCAGTAACAACATCCGCCACCCCGTGCGCCCAAAGCCCCCGCGCATGGGCGAGGTCTTCTACACCCGCTTCGTCCCGAGCGTCGGCAAGTACCTCTCCTTCCGCGTCGCCTCTTCCTCGCCCAAGCCCGTCCCATATCTCGGCCCGGTCTCGTCTCCACCCAGCGAGGAACACCATCTCAAGACCCTCTGTGACATCGTCCTCGTCCAGATGTGGCTGTCCAACCCACGTGTCGCCAAGTTCTGGGGCGGATACGTGCCAAATTTCCTGACCAACGCACTGGCGAGCCGCCACAGCTTTCCCGCCATCGGGATGTGGGACGGTGTGCCGTTCGGTTACTTTGAGATCTACTGGGTCAAGGAAGACGTCCTGGGGCGGCACGTCGAGGCGGACGACTGGGACAGGGGGCTGCACCTTTTCATTGGCGAGGAGTGGGCGCGCGGCATAGTCCAGTCGTGGTTAAGCGCCTTGGTCCACTGGATATTCTGTGCCGACTACAGGACCCAGAGTGTGTGTATCGAGCCGAGGGTTGATAATGAGAGGTGAGCCTCGACTTCCGTCACACGAAGAGGCGATTGGCAAGAGGCTAACGTGTTTCTTGTGCAGGTTCATAAATTATCTCCAAGCAGGTGGCTTCATCAAGGAGAAGGAGGTCACCTTCCCTCACAAGCAGTCATGGTTCGGGAGGTTGAGACGGGAGAACTGGGAGGGGCCTTCCCTGTAGAGCATCATTGTGGTGTAAGTGATGGCGCGATGTGAGATGAGCCGGACTGATCTAGATGAGCACGGCGACGTGTAGAGGATATGTGGAGGGGGAAAACATTTGTAGAGCTAAACACCCTCTAGTGCGAGCGGTACAACCCAAGCCCGGGGTCACTCATCATGTCCACTGGATCAAAGCATCGCCATAACAGCTAACTTCCCAGTGATTCTTCGTGGAGGCCAAATACGAGCGTCGCGCGTCGTATCATCAAGCCCGTCATTGGCGCGTCGGGGGCGTAGCGTCAGCGGTGGTGATATTTGCGCCAAGGATCTACGGACCGGTGTGTTGGCCGATGGCCACTAATGATATTGCGTCCCGACTAGACATTAGATACAAACGTCAAACCCAGTAGCAGGCATAACAGCGATACATTTAGCGGGGAGCCCGTTGCCCTTGTGCCGCGCTATTCGGCTCAGCCCGAGTCTGGACCAAGGTGACGGCCAAGCCTCCTCCGGGGGCGGTGGTGATGTCTCCGGCAATGGGTGCAAGCGGGGGGACCAGGACGCCACGATGGACGGATTAATAGACCACGAGCCGAAAGTCTGCCACTGCTTCTTGAGGAGACACGACGTGCCCAAAGAAGCGCTCGACCGAGCACAACCGGGAATGACATCCGACCAGGGACTTGGCGATGTAACTGGATTGGTTCGGAAACGGAGGTTCATAATCCGTCTGGCCGGACGAAGGCAAATGCCGTCCAAAGACAGCAAGCCGCCAGAGACCATCGCAGGAGTCATGTCCAGTGGATCGTGGGCGGCAGATATAAGGTGCCAATAGCTGGTCCCCCTCGCCGCCGTTGGCATTCCCAAAGGTACCCAACCTGCGCAACACCACAGCAAGAACGCAGCCCGCCAAGCGATGAAGAACCTGCTAACCACCCTCCTCAGCCTCTGGGCCCTGGCCCTCGCGTCCCTCGCCGCGGGCGCCGAGGTCGTCCCTCGCTCGACCTTCGCCGAGGTGACCAGCTACGGCTCCAACCCGACGGGGACGCGCATGTGGCTGTACGTGCCCAAGAACCTCGCCGCGCGGCCTGCGATCGTCGTCGGCATCCACTGGTGCAGCGGCAGCGCCCAGGCCTTCTACCAGGGCAGCCAGTGGGCGCGCTTCTCCGAGACGTACGGGTTCGTCGTCATCTACCCGCAGACGCCGTACACGCGCGACAACTGCTGGGACGTGGCCAGCAGGATGACGCTCACGCACGGCGGCGGCGGCGCGAGCAATTCTATCGCGAATATGGTGGACTTCGTGGCGACGCAGTACGCGGCTGACAGGAGCCGGGTGTTTGCCACGGGGGTGTCCTCTGGGGCCATGATGACGGTATGTTGGCGCCGCCCCGGCGGATGGAAGCGGTGCTCATAGGCCAACGGGTTGGAGTTGGCTGACGATAGTGACACAGAACGTCCTGGCCGCGACGTACCCGGATGTCTTCGCAGCGGGCATTGCCTACGCGGGCGTGCCGGCGGGCTGCTTCATGAGCGCCGACAACGTCCCGGACTTCTGGAACTCGACGTGCGCCAGCGGGCAGTCCATCTGGACCCAGCAGCAGTGGACCAACGTCGTCAAGAACATGTACCCGGGCTACACGGGCGCCCGGCCCCGGATGCAGATCTACCACGGCAGCGCGGACCAGACGCTCAACGTCCAGAACTACTACGAGACCATCAAGCAGTGGACCGGCGTCTTTGGGTACTCCACCACCGCCGTGTCGACCACGGCTAACTACCCGCGCAGCCCGTACACCAAGTATGTGTTTGGGGATAAGTTTCAGGTGAGTCCGGCGATCCGTGACGCCTATTGGTCAACTTTTTGAGGTATATAGGGGAATGATAGCTGACTCTTCGGGTGGATGCATAGGCTTTCCTGGGCACTGGAGTTTCTCATTCCATTGATGTTTTTCCTGACGAAGACCTCAAGTGGTTCGGCTTTACGGTAGGATGAGACATAACCCCGGTTGTTGCCCCAATGAACCGAACAAAGCTGACAACGGCGAACTTCCCTAGGCCCCAGTGAGCCCGACGTCAGCGCCCGCGACGTCCACAACCACGAGCCGGGTGTCGAGCACGACCACCTCATCTGCCAGCACGACGACTCCACCTTCCGGTGGCTCGGGGAGCGCAGAACACTGGGCGCAATGCGGTGGGAATGGCTGGACGGGGGCGACTGCGGTATGGCATTTTATTTCTCCGGGGTTACTTGAGCACGGAGTTGTCCCCGCTCGGAACGCTAACTATCTCTGTGTTCGTAGTGCGCAAGCCCGTATACCTGTGTGAAGGTGAATGACTGTGAGTCGGCTCCTGCGTTCCTGAATGACCTACGCCTGATGCTGATTCTTCTTCCTTCATAGGGTACTTCCAGTGCCAGTAGCCAACAGCCTTGGAACATCACCGGTAATGGCTTTGTACAAAGGTGCGGTAGATGGAACCTGACTGGAAAACTAGGATCCGGTATGGAGACCTGTTCCAGCACCTTAAGCGACATAGTCAATTGAACTATGGCTTCAAGGCTATAACTCTTCCCCAGGTGGCCACGACCGCGTGTGTAGTTGCTGACATCGAACTCCTCATACACACATTGCTCCAAGTGAATGAAGCCCCACACAAGCCGTGCAGCCTCGCTACATGAGTCTTTGCAGAACCAGTCCGATCTAATTCGTCACCAAGTCTCCTTACTCTAGAGGCACCTCATGCTCGCCGAGATGACCGTAATCAGCCACGGTGCCCGCCTCCGCACGTTTACTCCATCGCCAGGGGAAACCACACGTGTGGCCATTACGTGCGAGTGGCAGTTTCCTGCCTCGACTTTCCCCCACCTTGGCGTGTATCAATACTCGAGCCATGTTTTTTTCGATGTCATCACCTTCCCCTTCGCCCTCGTCCTCTGACACAGACCACGTAAGCGGAGTCCTGATAATGATGAGGTTCTATCATGTGTCCTTGGACGTGGACCTGCTGGTTGGGCTTGGGGCTCCAAAACTGGATCTTGCCGACACAGATTGTGTGCACAATACTGTACATTCCTGGTATCGTGCAGCATATGGCCCCGGTCATTCAGCCCGCCGAAGAAAGAAGAGATAGATAGCTGTGCGAGCAGCTGAAGTCTGGCGAGAGGCATCGTGCAAGGCAGCCATCTGAAGATTCGTGATGACCCCATTTCGTCGTCAAGCTGCATCCACCTGTGCACATATTCTTTCTGTGTTGCCACCCCCTCGACCGCTCTCCTGCATTGCATGAGACTTGGAAGTCCTGGGAGTGTTGGAACGACCCCCGGGTATGTTCACATGCAATACTTCCACAGGATGTCGCCGCCGCAAACGCCGCCCACGGTGAATCTTCTTCACCATGGCCCATAACAATGGTGATGCGCAGCAAATGGTCCCAGCCATACAGCCAGAAGCGGACAGCAATGATAAATAGCTCTGAAAGTACGTGAAGTCCGGAGACACGGCACTTTTGAGGGCAGCCATCCGGAGGCCAGTCACAACGAGAATGCTACCACACAGTCAGATCGGTGAGCGAGAAGTAACTAGAAACCGATATAGCCCTTATCTACAGAGTCTAGTCCGATAAGGCGTACACATTGAAAGATTTCGAAATACACTCACATAGCCCCAATGTTGAACACCAATATCAGCTGGACCTTGGTCTCCATACTCAGGTTCAGCCTCATTACTATCACTGTCGGGACCAACAGTATAACCAAGTCCAGAATCAGCCCGGAAAACTCTATAATCATGAAGGAACCCACCTGGTCACCGCAGGCCCCCAGCACATGCGGGTCCAACTGCGCATTGAACGGCCGGCAGATGAGAAAGATCTGTATGGTGCTTGCCGCAGCGAGCCCAGTACTCAGGACAATTATCGTGGAAGTAGTATAGCGTGCGAATTTGACGACCGAGAAGCAGCTATACGCCAGCAGGCAGGCGGAGATGCGCAGCAGCCCGGTCACTAGAGTCCAAAGGACTTCGGCAACGAGTAATGACTACAGGGGGTTTATCGGGCTTTTGCCAGCACATACCATTCGCAAAGCCCCCAAGCGTTCAATGGCTCTGTCTGGGCCAAGTCGGGTACGGACCAAGGCTCACCTTTGCTGCTCTCTCAAGCTGGGATGCGGGGAGATTCTCCTGGTGATCCGCTTGGCCCTCGTCCAGGATGCTCCATGTCGAAAATGAGACCAGGACCGTTCCGACGACAAAGGAGATATATACCAGGGCGTCGTCCAGCCGGACCGACAGGGGAAGTCTCGCGCATCTGTGACAACACATGATACCGAGGGCGATGAAGGCGACCACGGTCAGGGTCCAGTTGACCGCTAACTTGAACGTGCAAAGGGCGAGTGAAGAGTACACGCGCATTGTGAACTCATAGGCTCGCGAACCTTGAAGGGGACGCCCAGGGGACAGAGGAAAGAGATGGAGCTACTTCCCTACTTTGAAGGAATACGCGGAAGTGACGGAGGACTTGCGAGGCACGTCATTCTTGTTGGGCATAGTTGTGGTAATTTGTCTGCCTGAAGTTGGGCACGCGCACCAGCTAAGCCCTGTGGCCAGGTTCGTGCAGTTGTGGAGGCTTATTCCACACATCGTAATCAAGATTTTGAAATTCTGGAAGACTGACTGTACAAGTAATTCATTATGTCATATGAAGAACGGCCAGGTATACTTCCCATGTTCACCTTGGAGCACTTTTGACGTTGGTGAATTGGACCAAATACTGCCAGCGGACTACAGAGCTGCTATAACTAAATGACCCACAACTTGAATTGCGACGACAACGGCGAGAATACTGCGGCTCAACTACAAGCGCCTGGCGTGCGCACCAATTTTCGAGGCTATTGGGAGGTTTTACAGAGCCTTTGATATTCAATCCCTCCTCTCAAAGATGCCTAGAATATAACTACCTAGTGTGATATGGTTCCTATCCCCGAAGTAGCCTTGAGCCGTCATCAATCAAGCCAATGTGCGCGGAGTACACCTGTGCCCGCATGATTTCGTGTTGCAGCGGTGAATTTCAGCGTCACTCAGCCCTCCAAATTCCCCCTCGCAGGATCTGTGGTAGAGAGAGGCATGTCGGGCATGAAGCTTCGGCTCTTCAACAAAGAGTAAGATACTGCTGCAGCAGGTTATGCACCCAGTGAAATTTGACGCCCCGGGGGCAGGCGAGGTTGTCGTCAACGTTGTCGCGCGTGTCGGAGCCGTAGTGAATGTCCACTAGGTTACATGCGCAGCCCATGATGCATCCTGACATCAAAGCCATGGCGGACCCGAATATCATGGCCACCCACGTCAACTGATTCATGAGGAACAAGGCGGTGGTCAGAGCAAAAGGGGTGAGCATAACAAGTGTTTTGGTGCAGATGTCGTCCGCCGCGCACCACAAACACTTCGGGGCGGGTAAATCGAGACTCTTAGGAGCCTTGGCAGTCGACTCGGTGTTGTTGCTATTGGGCAAGCATAGGATAACATCCTCCGGTGGAAACGCTGAGTTCCAGTTCTGGGGCATCTGATCTCGGCGGATCGCAGTGATGCGCTGTTGGGGTTTCCATCGGATTCGGTGGGCTGCTGCGCCGAATGGGGAGTTGAGCAAACTTCGACCTTCATGATTATTGTCTTTCCGTTTTTTAATGGTGAAAAAAGTGTCTTCTCGGAAGAGGTTCGGAAAGTGGAAGAAGGATACGGTATTCCGCAGAAATCGGAACTCAGTGTGGGACTGTCCGCAGGACCTGCTAAGTGAGCTGAATTATGAAGTCTAATGAGCTTTATAATCAAAAAAGGTAAATCATCCAATATTTCTAGAATTTGTGGCGTGTTTTTTGGAGCAAGTTTTAGCAGCAGGCAGTGAAGCTAGTGTGACGAGCTGGCCGCTTGGCAACGCCAACAGCCATAGTCGACCTCATTTCATCACATGATTATGGATAGTAGTTACTCATTAGCTATTGTCCCACTAAGGACCGTACTTTTGTATTAACTGCGAAGATATAATTGTGAGATATTGTCCTGGGGCAGTGAAGCGATGCATTATGTTCTTACTAGGGTAGCTTGACAACTCATTTTATTAAAAGCTGGGAACGAACATGCATTAGGGCGGGCTGTTGGGGCACATCGTAAAATTAGCTTCGAATTATGTCTCGTAGATTGAGGAACACTGACACATTTTCTATTCCCCAGGTAATTATGATCAATATCTACCACAAATCCTGGTCTCTTCGACGTCGAATGGCCCTGAGCTGCCAGGCCACCGGTGGTTATCACGCATACCGCGAAATATACCCATGGAGTTAAAAGCCGCGAGGCTCCCTTTGCCGCGGCTCGAATCTCTCGGGCAGTCATCAACAATGATTCTAGCCCCCGGTTTTGGGAAACAATCTGGCGTAGTCTACCGGTTGATACCGGTGGGCACTTGCGCTCCCCTTACCCCACCTCGCCTCCATCCACCTGCGCCTCGCTTTGAAGTTGTCATAGCGCTCGTCGATCCAGTTGATGTCGTCGTCCAGGCAGAGGTCCAGGAGTGGCCATGAGCCGCGGCACCTGGTCATCGGGTTAGGCGGCAGCCCGCCGGCGGCAGGAACACGACCTTGGATGCTGAATTTGGCGTTGGGCAGGTCCAGCACGACGAAATTGCCAAAGTCGACCCACACCACACGCCACTGGCACTCCTGGACGCCTTGTTCTCGCCGGTTTTGCCCATTTTAAGCCCCTTCCTGGCCTTTCCCGGAGTGGGAAGCGGGAAAGGTGGCGGTGGTGGTGGTGGTGGTGGAAGTGAAGGAAGCCGAAGGGGCCGAGGAAGAGAAACGATGATGTTCTTCCTTTGTCTGAACAACAATAACGTTCCGCGAGTGCCGGTCACCGTGTGATACACGGATATGCCATAGGGCACTTTCGGCCTCAGTAATCTGTGCCACCAAGTCCATACGGACCTCTGCCGGAATTTTCTCGTATTCGCGCGTTTTGAAAAGGTGCAGTATGCTGTCGCCCGGGATGTACTCCATCAAGAGCAGGCGCACGTTGCGGTTCACCTTAATGGTCCGGCGCACGAGCTCATCCGACGACTCTCGTTGCCCTTCTTCTCCACTCCATCTAGACTGGCGGCCGGCGTTGCTGACCAGCTCCAGCTCGTAGAGTATGTCGAAGGACCAACAGCCCTTAAAGCGCGGCGTATACCTGCCATCGAACTTTTTCTCCTTAATCATCTCCTCGATCTTCTCATAAGCGGCAGCCTCACGCGACCACTCGGACTCCGCAAGGCCCACAAGCGACCCGCCCATTTCCAGGTCCATGCCTTCCCACCTGTAGAGAGGGTCAAAGATCTTAGCAACAAGCTGACCCCCACCCTGTATGCCCTCCACGCTGCATTGCACGACCTGCGAGTGGGCGCCATCGCGTACCCTGATCTGGCGGACGATTTCGAGGCGGCGCGGCGTCCTGTCCTCATGGTAGGGCATCGCTTTTCTAGGACGATGCCTAAGATATCTCTCGGTAATGGTCTCGGGTGGGATTTTGCGCGGGTCGATGTTCTTATGTATAGACCAGACCCATGGACTCAAGTTGTCTCCTGGTTCCAAGATCTCACTCAAGCGCAGTATTTCAGCTGGGATCACGGGTTCGCTGAGGCTGGATACCTCAGGAAACTCGGAAGATGTGTTGTCATCGAAGGGAGTGAGCAGCTCGTGCCGTTTGATTTCGAAGCACGCGTTGGCGACATAGGGTAGAGCGGGCCTCTTAGCGTCGTCAAAGACGTATTTCATCTTCTCATCGCAATAGGCAGGAATTTTGGTATTGCTGCATTCCAAGAGAGGGATAGATGATGGGTGGCGGATGAGCAGAAAAGAGGGAAGGGGTGTGATGGTGGACCTGGTCTTTATATGGGTCTGGTAAGGCGATCAACCAACCGTAACCCCGAAACGCCAGGCATCAATGCCAAAATCGGCATGGGACGTTGGCAGCAATTCAAACTGCAGGCCCTTGGGTTCTATGGCTTGTCCGCTTGCGAAGCAGCCAAAAATATCCCATGACTGGTTTCTGCCCGCATGTGAGAAAGCCAGAAGAATAGATCTGTTTGGCCCCGCATGTCATTGGTAGTCGGCCGGCCATGATCCAGTGAGCACCCGCGGAACCAACACCGCAAGGCCTGCCTCCCAATACGCAAGTCCCCACATAAATTATGCCGTTGGTGCTCCTGCTGCTCCCAGCGTGACCAAAACCGCGAGTCTTCCCGCCCGGCCGAAAACCGAAGCCTCGAAGACGGACGCGACAGCCGGAGCCTCAAAGACGGTAACGGGACCCTGGCCTGGAGACCTGGTAAGTAGGAGCCGATTACGACGTAGGGCCGACCAAGCAGGGGGGCAGGCGCGGCATCGATCGAGCGACCGCGAGGCGTACTGGTGGAGAGACGAGCTTGACGGCGCAGGGTTGCGGCTTTTAGGATCAATGTGGCATGCATATCTCTTTTTATTTCTGGTGGGCAGGGCCCACGGCAGTGCAAGTAGGAAAATTTAGATCTTCATGAGCCGGAATGTCCTGCCTGAAGAAGAATATCAGCTGAAGTCCGTTGTCTTCGAGCTGGATCCGACCACTGTATTCAGCTACAGGAGAGATGGGACTATGTACCTCTTACTAGATATCTCCAAACCGTAGTATAGCAGAAAAAAGCGTCCGACCTATAATTACAGGCTTGCTAAATATCAACTGCTTCGTAACCTACTGTTATCGGCATTGTGTTCATTATTAAACGCTGGGTCTTTGAGTGTTTATGACTGTGTGAAGGGACCGCTCGCATTTCGATTTTTTTTTTTCAAAAAAAAAAAGAGATTTGTGTCCGGATTAAAAACAAAATCAACTAAATATCAACTGCTGGGTGGTTACTAAATGGGAGGCGACCATCGTATCGATTTGCTGTCCGAGGTGAAGCCTCATACCGTCGCTCATCGCAAAGAAACGCCCTCGATCTGGTCAATGACTTGCGGGAGGCTGACGGAGTCCAGATGTCTGGATTGAAATGGGGCGAGATGTGTGTTTCGATAAAGCGAGCTTTTCCTTGTAACGGGGATGAGATTACACAACACGGGCCCGGTTAAGCACTTGAGCGAGACGGCTTCATGTTCTCACTCCCGTCGGTTTCCTCATAATTGAATCTCGGTGAGTTGGTGCAACGGGACATTTATAGCCGAATTCCGAGCTGCAGGTGATCCAGAGAACCGTTTCATATCCGGGAATTTTGCCTATCCAATCCTTGGTTTTGAGCCTTCCCTTCACCCACCTGCACCCTCATGAACGATTCAGCGCTTCCTGTGCATGGCGCAATCTGAAATGTCGAACAACACGCAATTGACCAGCACCAAAGAGTACATCATCTCCGGCTGCACGGTGGCCGACGGCGATGCGCTCGCCGCCAACAACCTCCCTGCCTTCTGGGCTGATACGCACTTCCGTCTGAATTGGCCGGACCGCACTCTCGAATACCATGCCACCCACCCTTGCCGTACACCCCCCCAACTCGTACACCA
>LJJS01001239.1:1381-16602 GCA_001447215.1 Diaporthe aspalathi
AAAACTGTCCCACTTTCTGATATGTCCCACTTTCTAATAAACCACGTTAATGTTTTTAATAATATAAAAAAATAAAAAAATAATTATAAAATTATAAAATTAATTGAAACTAGTATTAAGTTATATAAAAAATACTTTAATAAAGAATTATATAATCAAAATAAACTTGGTTTGAATTTGTCCAACGCTATGCATGTGTTTGCCACTAGCGCCATCACCCGAGCAACATTGAACTACAACTGCGACTGGAACAACTTTAGAAGGAACATCAACCAGCTGTGTTTTCACGCGTATTGCTGCCATCCTTACTACAAGCATGGAAATCACCACCTGGCTTCAGTCAATTGAGCAGAACCACTCTGAGAAGCATAGGAGGCCAGTCGACGAGGCTCGGTTTCTACAATCGCCGCCCCTATCCACCACAACATCGCGCCGGCCCAAACATCAAAGAACACAGCGCGACTACGACAACGACAACAACGCGGAGGGAACTAGACAACATCCGACAGGCTTTGACACAACACCACGCGCACGGATCCCTAGCAGCTATGCATCAGCCAGCTGCCGATCCTCTCAGTCCGGAGCATCCTCCCCTCGCAAAGCTATGGCTGCCCTTGGGATCGGCGACGAGACTGGCGACCACAAGCTCCAGAGCTTCAAACTCTCGCGGACAGGCAAGCACGCACATCGCCTTCCTGCGCCGCTCTTGGAGATGCTAAAGGAAATGGGGCGCACACGTCTTGGGGCTGTGCCTATTCTTGATATAAACCTGAAGGTCAGCCGGTGACACACTATGCACTTATCTACCTAGCTAGGTATGGATATCTTCTAACATCCTCAACACAGCCCGAGATTGAGAAATTCATGGGCGACCTCCCAGACTCCCTCTATGCCTCGGCGGCCGAACGCGCTGTCATAGGACCATGCCCGTCTCTGGATGATATAATAGCATTAGTGGCAGAGGCAGAAGAGTGTTTCGAGTACACGAACTCAGAGGTGGGCTGGAATACCAAGATCCACTACCCATTGCTTCGTACTGTACTCTTTGGGCGTTACGCGCGGAAGACACAGCTGGAGATCTGGTAAGAAGGCCGTGACGCAGTAGGATCTCGACTGCCGATCGCTGACTGTCTTCTTTAGCACAACCGCCAGCATCATACATGACTATCACCGTGTACGTTCTGGTCTGAGGAAGAAGATCGACTTCGCCTTCACGTTCAGCCCGTCAGCCCATGCCGACGGGCTGGCCGCACAGGAGCGTATCGAGGAGCTCCTGGGCAAGCTTCCCGAGTTCTCGATCAACCACACCGACTACGAGCCGTTGCGCCAGCGCCCGATCTCCATCAGCATCGAGACTAAGCGTCCTGACGGCTCAGAGGAGGAAGGATCGCTCCAGATGGGTGTATGGCAAGCCGCGCAGTGGAACATGCTGCAGTTTATGGCGCAAGATGGAGGGCGGCCCCTCGAGTTCCTGCTGGCGGTCGTTGTGGTGGGGCATGACTGGTTCCTCGCTGCTACGACCCGAGACGGCAACAATACGGTAGGCCCTCACGACCCCCTGCGGCTTGTGAGCACGAGCTGGATTTACTGCAGATACTTTGGAGAGACTTCCCGCTGGGAGACACCCGCTCTGTCACCGAGCTGTATCGCCTGATCTGGGCTCTGCAGCGGTTGGTCAAATGGGCGCAGGACGATTACTGGCCTTGGTATAAGAAAAGCATACTAGGTATGCTGTAGACTTACTTCTAGGGGTATTTGGTTATTCTGGCATAATCGGATTTGTACCAGCCATCCTGTTGGTGCCCAGATCCTGCATTCCTGTGCTCTTTTTGGCCGTCATCGACAGATTTGAATGTGGTCCACTGCGGACCGGTAAGATCAGATCGATGTGGTTGGACCGGTGAACTTTGGGGGGGGGGGGCTCAAATGCTCGATTAAGCGTACCCTTGCTGTCCATCCTTTGGGTTCTCTTGAAGTAGACAGGAACATCAAGCTTCCATCGCTGAACAAGAAACAGTGAGGTTCAAGAGAAGGGCGAAAGACAGAGCTCGGGCGTTTGACGTGTTACTTTCAGGTGTCCCAGACACTTCTGAAGCCCACCATACGACACGCTCAGCCGTCCTGGTATCGGTCCAAAGTTATCTGTTGGTCTGCTAGCCCTTGACATGACGAATCCTCTACCGTTATTAACGAATCTGCAATGCGTGGCCAGCACTAGCGTTGAGGCGGGCGTTAATACCGCCCTCGTTATCATCGCCTCCGTGCGTCTTTGCTGACCAAGACGCATTAACTCGACGGAGAGTTGGGAAGTATGTGAATGACGATAATGCCTTTTTTAAGGGCACGTCGGTGTAAGCTCTCTTCAGCAACCCGGACCAAGGCCGACACTAAACATATGGCACTAGGCGGTAGAAGACAGGGCTTGTCAAATGCTAAAGGTCTAATTGCACTTAAATAGCAAGCGTACTTGCTAAGGCTATTAAACTTTTAAATTAATTATTTGTAGTAATTTAAAGTGTTTAATAATTAATATATATTTTTTGAAAAAAAAGTTTAATAAAAATACAAGCAGCTTTTCTATTTAAACGGCTTAAAAGGGTTTTAAAAAACATAAACCTAAAAAAGAAAAGAAGTAAGGGTGTGAAGTGCCTTTGTAAGGGGGTGATTGTAAAGTGTGGGGGTAGGGCTGCATACTTAAGTAGTATGGGCTCCCCTTATAAACTCCCTATCCTCTAATTTCAGATGAATGACTCTCCGGGCCTTGGTAGACGGTTTTCACACCTGACATCAGAATAGCATTCGGAGTGGAGCTATGGAAACAAGAGCAGCACAGCAGTGAATTAGAGCATTTGTAGACAAGTGCTTACACTTGTGTGAAATGCCTGCAATAGCTACACCTTCTATTGGACCATGTGAGCTCCACTCTCGGTGGTATACTGCCCTTTTGAGTCTCAACTCCATCTGTAGAGTTCCTAGGTCGCATGCAATCTCTTCGGTGCCTTTTCTACCCGAGCTAAGTCACACCACGTGGATGTCTCTAAAGTTCGAAGCACTAGCTGTCAAATAAATACTCCAGGGGTTTAAGAAATCAGTTCCTGTCAACACCTGAACACCTGCACTGCTGACCATCACCAGCAGTATGTTCGTTCGCCTTCTGACACCGCTGGTGTTTGCGGCATGCATAGCAGTGTCTGTGCTTCCAGTCGCCTTATGCGGACCAGTCTCCGTTGACTTGTTGTCCCCGAGGACACCTGCGGCAGGTATTGATATCCAGGCGCTCGCGCAAAATCTCAGCGAGGATGCTCAGGTCTACGTCCCCGGGGACGGGCCATTCGCCGGTCTCACGATCCGCTGGTCTAACCTAGAGCCTCCGAGACCTAGTGTCGTCGTTGTGGCTGCGATCGAGGAGGACGTTTCACAGACTGTGAGTTGGACTCTGTTGTTCCAATGTCCCCACCACATTCGTTCTTTCACGCGGAACAGCTTGCCAATACTATTTATGCCAGGTTGCCTTTGCATACAAGAACAACGTCCCTATTCTTGCCTACAACGGGCACCACGGAACTCTCATCTCGCTGGGAAAGATGGACTACGGTATTCAAATCTACCTCGGCAAACTCAACTCCTTGGAAATCTCCAAAGACGGGAAGACTGTAATCGTAGGTGGTGGCATCACCTCGCACAATTTGACCGAGGGTCTCTGGGCAGCAGGGAAGCAGACCGTCACTGGAACCTGCGAATGCGTCAGCTACTTGGGCCCCGCTCTCGGTGGTGGGCACGGCTGGCTGCAAGGCCATCACGGCCTCATCTCGGACCAGTTCACGTCGCTGAACGTCGTGCTCGCCAACGGTGACCTGAAGACCATCGACAGCGAGTCCGATCTGTGGTGGGGGATGCTCGGCGCAGGCCAGAACTTCGGCATCGTCACCTCGGCCACAGCACAGATCTACGACATTGTGTCCCCGAACTGGGCCATCGAGACTATAGTGTTCGGCGGCGACAAGGTCGAGGCCGTCTACGAGGCTGCCAGCGACGCTCTCCTCAGGAACGGCACCCAGACCGACGATGTCCAGAACTACTCCTACTGGCAAAACGACGCGACGCTCGACCCTGACAATGTAAGCAAGGCCCCACTCACACATTCTCATCCTTTGACAGCAACGCGCTGACATGCCCACCCATAGCCCGTGATCATAATGTACATCCTCCAGGAAGGCGTCGACGCCGTCGACCCCGCGTACACCAAGCCCTTCCACGACCTGGGGCCCCTCAGGGCCACGCCCCAGTCGGGCGACTACCGCGACCTGGCCGCCTGGACCGGCATCTCGCTCGCGTCCCCGCCCTGCCAGGACTTCGGCTTCAGCAACCCGCGCTTCCCCATATACCTGCCGTCCTACAACGCCACGGCGATGCGCGCCGCGTACGACCTCTACGCCGCCGCCGTCTCGGGCGCCGGCAACCCGTGGGGGAACTCCATCTTCATGTTCGAGGACTACGCCAGCGCCGGCGTGCGGGGGCGCGACCCGGCTTCCACCGCGTTTGCGTTCCGCGGCGACCTGCTGCTCGCCGCGCCGCTCATCATCTACAACTCGACCGGCGCGGCCGAGGACGGGAGGGTCAGGGACCTGGGCGGCCGGCTGAGGCAGGTACTCAGGGAGGGGAGCGGCAGGGGGGAGCTGCATGCGTATGTGAACTACGCATATGGGGATGAGGGCGTCCCCGCGTGGTTTGGCGCCGAGGAGTGGAGGGGCGACCGGTTGAGGGCGCTGAAGAAGAAGTATGACCCTAACGGTGTTTTTAGTTTCTATGCGCCGATCGTGTAGGGCTGGGTGCTGGCTAGAGTCTTGCACGAGGGAATCTCGTTATCGTCTTTACCTACTGCGAGTGGGAATGACGGCGCAGAAAAGGTGGAGTTTTGGGATAAAGGAAATAATGCTATCTTCAATCAGCAGAGTCAGGCAACACTTGGCTTGGAAAAGTAATACTAAGTAACATGTAAGAAAAATATAGCTATCTGATGCGTTACTCATCTATTCGTTTATTTCCCAAGCGTTGGCAATCCTGTTCAGCCTCTATTCACTACCTCAACATGAGCCTCATCTTCACCCGCCGAAACTCAGGGTAACCGGTTCCATAAGGAGAGTGTTTCTCTCAGAATTGCAAGCTTCACCCCGAGATGATATAGTCTACCTAGGTACCTCCTACAAATCCAGTCTCCATATTTCATGAACCTTGGCCAGATCATGCTCCGGCACCTGGCAGGACAAGTATTATGCGCCCCCCTGTGTCTGTGGTCCGCCCTGCGAATGGGGCCCTCCCTGGGCCTGCATAGGCATACTAGCCATGCCCGGAAACGGCACCTGCTGGCCCCCCGCCATCATGTTGTTCCAAGCGGCCACGTTGGCAAAGTACTGGCGCTGCTGGTCGGCGGCCTGCTGCTGATACGGCGCAGCCTGCGGCTGTTGTTGCGTCTGTCCGAACTGGGCCGCGACAGCATAGGGGTTGGGCATATTGGGCATGGCGAACGGCGGGTACGGGAATGGAGCCGCGGGGGGGAGGGCTGCGTTCTGCTGGGCCAGGCCTGGGCTCAAGGACCCAGCAGGTCCAGCTTGGCCTTTGTCCGAGACCTGTCCGGATTCCTGGTGCGGACCAGGCTTGTTGTTGCTGTGCGCGCCTCCGGCCCCGGTGGTCTCCTCTTCGTCAGACTCATCCTCGTCCTCCTCCTCTTGTGGCAGCGCTCCTTGGGCCGCGGCCCAGTTCTTCATAGAGAATTCCCGAGCCCTGATCCCCAGGGCCTTTGCCCTTCTCTCAGCGTCTTTGCCGTAGATCTCGTGGAGGTATCGCATGAACTCTAGGTAGGCCTTCGCGACCGTCTCGAGGTGGCTGATAGTGAGCCTGATCTTGGGCTGCTTCTCAGCGGCGACTTGTTGAGGGGCTGCTGCTGCTTCATGCAGTGTACTCCCCGCCGGGTTCTGTGCGTCGTACTCAGCCAGAGCAAGCGCGGTCTGGCAGGCATTGCGGATCTGTCGCCCGTTCCATCTCATCTTCTTGTTCCTCTTCCAGTAGTCCACGGCCCAGCTGACAATGTGTTCGTGTTCGACTTCGATCTCGACCCCTCTTTCTTCGATGCGTTGCTGAATATTTCGGAGGTTGAGATCGAAAATCTTCTTCGTCGAGCTACGATTCAGCGGGGGATAGTACAGGCTGATGTGGATGCGCGATGAGAAGGCCTCGTCAAAGTCTCCAATGCGATTGGTGGTGAGGAACAACACGCCAGCATAGTATTCCAAGACCCTCAAAAACACTGAGTATTGATTAAGTGTCAGTCATGTGAACGGACGACGGTGGATATGTCTGATAAACGACCTAGACTTACCTGCCACCAAGCTGTTCCGCTGGAAGTCCTCCGGCGAGCGCACTGATAGGAACACATCAGCCTCATCAAGTAGGAGGACACAGTCCCATTTGTGGGCAAGGTAGAAGTGCCACTCGAGGGCTTCTTCCAGTTCTCTTGCATTGGTGCCAAGGTCGCCTTAGTATTATCAGTGAGTCACATTCAGATTGGCATTTTCATCTAACTTGGATCGGCCAATCGGACACTCACCAGATGTAATCTGAAAGAGAGGCTTGTTGAAAGCTTCTGCTACACCCTCTGAAGTCTCAAGTGGTCAGTATGTTATTATCTCACTAAAACTGAGATTTTGGTTAAGAGGATCGGATATTACCTGCAGTACTGGTTTTGCCGACTCCTGGAGCACCGTGAAGCAGTATGATCAAGCCCTTTCCTATACAAAGGCAAGTGAGCTACGTGGGACAATAAAGCCATGACGGCAGGGCAAAGGGGGGGGGGGGGGCTGTACCTTTGCCTCGTACTACATCCTTCTCTTCAGCCTCGTACCTCCCCATGGCCTTGTCTTGGAAGTGCTGAGAAATGAGAGATTTGACAATGTTCTTATGACCCAGGGGAAGCACCAACTGATCCAGTGTAGTTGTTTCTTTTGCACTCCGAGTTGTTGTCAGATCCCCATCCGAAACAGGCGCAGCCGCAACATGACGCCGTCTGGCTCCAGGGTTGAGTGGACTGAGGTATTTCAAATCCATTTGAGCTTGCGTCGTTCCATAATAGTCAGCTGCCAAGGTTCCAACATTTGTACTTTGTAATGTGAGATCGTCGCTTACCCCATCTACGGTTGCGAAGAACAAAGCCGCAGACCTTGTAAGACATGATAACGAGGTCCTCATCAGAAATTGCGCTCTCCTCGAAGTCCTTCTCGCGGATGGCCCGCGGGACGATGGCAAGAGACGGTTTCTGCGCTCGGTCTTGCGGGTCTGGCATGAGAGTACCGATGTAAGCCTCGTTCCACTTCTTCTCGGCATAGCCGTCGTGGGCGACGTTCTCCCCCGCACAGCAGCTTGCATAGCAAGGTTTATCGACCAGGGGCAGCCCTATCGACTTGCCGATCAGCTTCTCAACAACAGGTTTTAAGAATCCTGGAGCACGGGCCCAGAAGGCAAAGGCTTGCTCGAAGTCCACGACGACCTGGCTGTCCACTTCTTCCTTCGGATGAAGCAGAGGCCCCTGGTAATGCATTGGCATAGATTTTGCCATTCTGACAAACATCCTGCCTCTGTCAATCAGACTTCGGCGGAACTCCGTTGACTCCGTTGACTCTGTTGTCGACCTGGGCTCCGGATCCCGGACCAGCCGCAGGGGCAATACTGGCAGCGACGAGAGGTCCACCTCTCCCTCAAAGCTCACGATTTCGAATTTCGTCCTTATCGAGCCCAGCATTTCGCCATCAAATGTGATATGAACACATTGGAGCACAATGATGGGCAACTGCTCGGAATTAAAGTCCGTCCATGGGGGCACGGTCCTGTGGCCGGAGCTGTTGACACTGAGCACCCTGTACGCTTGCCGTTGTTCCTGGTCCAGAACCTCATCGCCGGGTTTGAAGAGGTGCCACACATCTGCGAACGTCACCTTGCTGCAGCTTCCACTCAGTAAGTACTGGCGTCTTGCCTGGATCATATCGACGAACTTGACAAGGCAAGCCAGATGCTGGAGGGCGGCATCACATGCAGTGTCAATGTCTTCGCCGTCGTCAGTCACCGATGGGTCTGAGAAATATGAAGATTTCGAGTCATCAGTGGGGGGCTTGGCTTCCTTATCAGAAGCACCTCCATCATGTTCATCGATGCCAGGATGATCCGCCTGCACATTAGTGGTGGAATCGTCGGGGTCAGGGACCGTTGCTTCGGCGTCCAACCCACTGGCCGCACTCTCCAGCTTTGTGGCGAGCTCGTTGTACTTCTCCCGTATCCGTCCTTCGTAATATGTCAAGGCCCTGAATGGCCTGACCATGACGAACGAGGTCTTGCTGATCCGTGACCCATGGATGTCTTCGAGAATCGTGGTGATATACTTGGAATGGATCCGGATACGCTCTGGTAGCGGCGAGGACTGTGGATCAGCCGGGTCTTTCTCCTTGTTCAGCTTGGCGGTGCCTGCGTCGCCCTTGTCCTGGGGCACGTCCTCCAGGTTCCGCTCGCCCCAACGTGACCACCAGACGCTGTCCTGGGCTTCCTGGTCGAAGGAGACCACCGGGTCCCCTTTCAGGATGTCGATGGCCGCGCAGGTATCGCCTTTGCCAGCGCGAGCGGTTTTGAAGCTGTCCCAGTCAAGTGAATCCAGCGTCGGCCGCGCTTCTAGTGACAGAGGCGACGCCATGAAGAACTCCTTGCTTGGAATCGAATAGAAAGGGGCGATCGACGGTGACCCGGGTGGCGATGGCATCGACACTCTGTACTCGGCTGGTGGCAAGTGGTGGCTATTTGGCAAGAATATAGGGGGACGAGCTTGTGGTGGTGGCATTGGTTGCGGTGGAAGGTACTGCCGCGGTCTCTCCTGGTATGGGTTCGGTGCATGTACCCTCTGTTGTGGCGGCAGAGATGCCCTCGGCATTGGCTTCGACCTTGCTTGTGGTGGTGGTGGCGGCGGCGGCTGTCCCCCTATGTGTATCGGTGCATGTGCGTTCTTGGGGATGCTCCTAGCCACGACTTCAAAGTGCGCTGCTTTCAAAGTGACCTTCCAGGGTTCTTGTTGGTCATCGTCGGTTTGCGTCTCATGGGACAGAAGCACCTCAGCATCTGCCTGAGCCAGAGCTAATGCGGTAATAAATGCTTTCCGAATCTGCGTGCAGTTCCAACGCTCCCAGGTCGCTCGTTGCTTATGAAATGCAGTGGCGAATCCAAGAATATCTTCATCCACTACCAGTACGGCAGGTCTCCGACTGTCGCGGTTCTGCTTGGAAAATACATCACTGATCCATCGCATGTTGATCTCGAAGATCTTCACGGTCTGATCCTTGTCTAGGAGGGGATAGTGGAAGCTGGCATTGATCCGTGATAGGATCTCCTTAGTCGAGGATCCCAAGAATCCTGCGCGTTGAGCCGGATCTCTGTCTGCAATCAGGAACGTTATTCCCGTAAAGGAGTCCAGCATTCTCACGACAGCTCTGCGGAGGACACCTGTATTATTGATTAGTGATACCTTGCATTGAATCTCTCATATCTGCCCCCTGTAACTGAGCTTAGACATACTTTGATTGGCGTGGTTCCAAATATCAGTATTCACACTCTCCGGGTCCGGATCATAATCCCCATCATCTTGTATGATGACATCGGCTTGGTCGAGCAGCACAATACAACCCCAGCGTTTAGCCAAGGTAAAAGTATCCTGAAGCCTTTCGGTGGATCCCGTCTGTATTTTATCCCAGAGTAATTCTTCAATTCTCTTTTATCAGTCATGTCTTTCATGTGCCGCATCGCCACTATCCAGCTCCACTTGAGTCATGCTTACCTGTGGAAACGTGAAGCAAGGGAACACCAGCCATTCTTGCAACAGATGCTACAGACACATTCAGATCAGCATGCAGAAATGAGACAGGGTCGACATTGGTATGCAAACTTGCCTGCTGTGCTCCTTTTCCCCAAACTGGGCAAACCGTAAAGAAGTAAGACGAGTCCCTGGCCTGCGAAAGGAGGGTCTCGTCTGATTAGTAAATCACAATAGGCGAGTCTCTTCAGGAGCCAATATATGTACCTTCGTTCTTTTCAACAACAGATTGGCCGCTGCTTACTGCCGCTGGTGCCATTTGCTTGAGGTGATACATGGTCAAGTTCTTCACCATCTCCTTGATATGGGTTGAGATGACTAAGTCGTCAAACTCGAGGCTTGATTTGCCTGCGATTGGAGAGGCAAAGGAAAGGTCAAACACCCCTTGAAGTCATTAGCGATCGCAAAGGTTGGAGAAAATCTTCAATAACTCACCCCACGCAAGGGACCGAAGAGTGCCATTGTCCAGGATATATCCGAAGGCGCGGTATTTCATGATCAAGAACTCTTCTTCCGTCAGAATCTCTCCAGGAACCAAGTTTCGGGGAGAGATAGCGACGGTTGGGACTCGGTGGCCGGATTCGTCTACCACGTGTTGGCTGTGAAGATATGTTTGGTACCTAAGCTCATCCACGTATGAGTCCATATGGGGCGTCCCGTGATCTGAAGCGTAGACATGATCTTCCTTTTCGTCTTCCCCAGAACCTGCAGCAGTTGTATGGAAATCCGGAAGACTGTGGCATATAGTGGTTCTCCATTCCTCGAAATCATCTTCGCCTCTCAACGCTTCTTGGAAATCGATGATGATGGTACCTTGGACTTCCAAATCCGAGTTGAGTGCTCGCCCTTCGTAGTGAATCGGAGATATTCCCGCGGCTTGTATGAAAAGCTGTCCTCGTTTGACAAGGGCCTGTTTCAGAGTTTTTTCCTTAAGCAGGGCCATGTTCAGGGGAACCAAAGTCAATGATTCGACGTGCTTCGACAGCTCCCATGCTTTCACAACCACGTTATGCAGGACGGGACCCAACCAATGGCCGTCAAAGTCAACGCAGCTATAGGAAATGACAACTGAATCATCTTCGATGGACAGTTTGCCACCATGATCGACAATTTTTCTCTTTGTTTCTACTCTCGTGACCCGATAGGCCTGCCGTAGGTCGCGGTCGACGACAAAATCACCTGGTCTATAGAGAAGCCAGAGGTCGCTGAAGAAGATGGTGTTACAAACCGGACCTTGCAGGAAGGCCAATCTTGAACGCAGGTGCGTATCCATGAATCGAATAAGGCACCTCAGATGGGCTAATTGATGTTCGTCCGCACTGCCAGATGTGCCAGGAACAAGGCTGCTATCGTTGCTCCTCTCCAGCTCCGTTGTCGCTTGCCGGATCTCTTGGTCAAAGAAGACCAAAGTCTTGTATGGGCGGAACATGATGACTGGTCCATCTTTCGGATGGCTGGAGTGACGGAGTCGGCTGAGAACCTGGATGATAGATGGGGAATTGATCCTGATTCTCTCTGGCAATTCAGCAGACTCATGTTCAGTGGGTAGCCCCAAGTTTGGCTGCCCTGTGCGCAAGATGTCAATTGAGAGGAGCGGCGTCCCGTCTGTTCGGGAATGAAATTCATCCCAGGTCTGATAGTTTAGCTGTGGTGTTGTATTATCACCGGAAGGCTGTTCGGCTGAGGCCATGCTGTCAATTGGCACACTTGACGGATTATGGGATGATGATAATACATCTGATGTTCCCTGGTGGCTTTAGGCTTCCCTCAACGAGTGCCTGGTGGGCGGTAGGTCGGTCCCCTTTGATAGCCGGCTGTTCTTTAGAGAACAAGGGTCAGAGCTGACGTTGTCTGACAAGAAGAGGGGAAGCTCCAATTGAAAAGAGGCTGGGGGTTGCGCAACGAGTTCGACTGAAGCTTACCGGGGAATAATCAGGGTTGATTGAGTGTATCTAGCACTCCCGCCTCCTTCGGTCCAAGTTCCCCACAGGCTGTCAGGACGGTGGAGTGACAAGATTCACAGTGTGGGAGAGGGGGATATTATTGCTGGATTTGTGACACTTGGCCTGCATGGATTGGAGTAGGCAGCTCGTTTTGGAAGCACCGCCCGTGGCCGGGATGCACTCCTCCGAATACCAGGCCAATCCGAATGGCTGCTTCTTTGTGGGTGGGAACGCCACATGCTACACAAAATGCTACACAACATACATTGGCTGAGAGTCTGACGTGAGACGTGCAGCTTCAGCTCATCCCCGCTTCGTTGACCGAGTCTTGGCTTGCGGCTCTGCTGACGACAGGCGTGATCTGCTCGCTCCATGATCTGCTTCACGCATCTTGCCAGGAGGCACTCTATTCGAGTCCCTCAGGGCTCTAATCTTGCATCAGTGTTGCCCTTAACCCACGAGCGGGATTGAAAGAGACTCAAAATGCCAAGCTCTCAGCATGTTCCCTGTACATTCGTCGTCTTTCGCCGAAGATGGGGATTCCCTCCAGCCACGTTTACCGCCTAGGACCAATCGTCGACCACTGCCAGTACAGTTCATTGATGACGACCTCAAAGACCTGCATGATGCTCTCAAGCGCCCTCTCTCCACCTACGATTCTCATGTAGGACGTTACGTAGCGGTATCATCAGCATCCGGGCGCGGGAGCGGGGAACCCATAATGGCAGACTGGACGGACACAATGATGGAAGGTGGCAGTAGATACGAGGAGAGTCGGGAACTTGTGCCAGCTGTGACACCAATGACGTTCTGGGACAGTATTTTCAGAGTCTCCATTGACCGATTCAAAATTCTGTGGCCAGAGGAGCCGCAGGGCCGCTACAAATCAGGATGCAACTACAGTATTCGGAGCAGGTCGACATGGGAAGACATCTATGCCCAACTCCAGAAAGCTAGAGAATTCTACGACGGGGACACGAAAGGACTCTGGGGTCGTCATGCGAAGTCCTATACCAAGAAAAAGCGGTCATTTATCGACCGCACAGCCCCCATAGCGAGACAAGCTGTGAGGTTTGTCCCTCAGATGGATTACACAACGCCGGTTGTGGCGGCTGTCCAAGTCCTCGTGGATGTAAATATACCCAAACCCAGCAAGCATTTCATAATAAGTCTGTAACTAGGGCAGCTGACTCGAGATTTCAGGCATTCGAGACGACGTCTCGCGTCCGAGGAACCATGACAACGGGACTTGACCAGCAAGACCTTGAGCGAAAGTTCAGCGGCATCGAAGTGTTCCTCGCGACCTTTCCAAAGGATCCGTCTATCCATGAGGCATCCGTAGAGCTGATCGCTGCCACTCTCAAGGCTATTGAAGATGTAATCGGATTTTTTCTAGAGAGCAATGGTGTGTGTGCCCCAATATTGATCTTATTCAACTGAATTTTCTTGTTTTCCAAGACGTACTGACAAATGTTCTAGCCAGGAAGGCCATGTCCGCCACGTTTCGCGGGAAGGATTATCAGAAGACAACTCTAGAAAGTATCGAACAGATAGGGATCCGGAGCGACCAGCTGCTTGAAGCCGCCCAGAAGTCGCACATCTCGGAGACCAAGCAAAAGCTTGATACTATTCTGAAAGGTAGAGCTCTGATGGCACGCCCCAGCCCTGACACCTAGCCAAATTCTGACACATGGACTTCCTGTAGGAACGGCGCTCTCATTCATGGGTCAAAGAGAAACAGCGGATAAGGTCACTGCCGTTCTACAGAAAATCGATCAGAGAGAAAATAGTGATGCATTTCTTCGGAATACACTGATGGACTTATTGAAGGAGGCACAAGAACAGAAACTGAGAGATAAAGACGATAAACAGCGTCTGAACGGTAAGAGCATACTGATCCACGAGACACCCGCCTCCCCTTGCCTTCTCCAACCGCTTCTGATGATTGAGGCAGACGACATCACGCAATTGAAAGAACAGATTGAAAAGCTCAGGGAAACGACAATATCTGCTACGAACTCGACTTCGTCGTCCCCAAATCCTCTCATACTCAGTCCGATTATGCAATTTGCCCCGGTGGACCTCTCTGCATTAAGCCCGACAAACTCCTTGGTCGTCCCCCAGAGCGTCGGATATCAAGCAATCTCCCCCTGGGCTTTCCCAACTCAGTACCTGGAGGCACGACACCCGTCACCGTCCTCAGCTCACTCACGACCAGTCACCCCCACACAGCTGGATATAACGACTCTGAGGCTACTTTTCACTTCCTTTGATTCGATGGAACAAGAAGATCTCGGCGCCATTCTGGAATACGAAAACCATTCCATCCCGTTCAGGGAGAAACGCAAAGCAGACCTCATCGTCTCCACGAAGCAGTTCCGTGACTGGATGGTGACCAACAAGTCCAGCGAGCTGCTCATCCACGGGGAGTTCCGCCGGTCTCGATCGGCTACGGATCCTGTCTCTGCACTTTCGGGGTTCTGCGCCACACTCACGCAGACCTTCCAGAAAGCAGGACAGGAGCAGATCGCTCTGGTGTTCTTTTGTGGCAGGCATGTGGAGCGCGACGACCATCACAGGGGTCCCGAAGCGATGATGTGCAGTTTCATCGCTCAGCTGACGAAATTCTGGCCGTCCGACACCAGGGGTCTGCTGCCCTCTGGATCTCACCCTTTGAGCCAGCCGGACGTTGAAACAATTATCAAAGACAGAAGTCTGCCGAAGCTATGTGATCTCTTTGGGCGTCTGGTCAGACTCCTTCCGGAACGAGCAACGTTGTTCTGCATCATCGATGGCATACCACACTACGAGACGGATGAGTTCGAGGAAGGCCTGTTGGGAGTGACCAGGCTTCTTTTGGGCCTTGCCAGAAACCGCGAGTCGGCCGCGACCATCAAGATTCTGGCAAGCAGCCCCACCACGACTGACCTTGTGCAGAATCTCTTCAAGGACGACGACTCCTGTTTCATCTCGCTGGCTGAGATCCGTGATCTTGGGCAGGGCCTTGGATCCTTGCAGTTGGAAATGTCTTCTGGTGACGAGGCGTCTTGCGATTCGGAGGAGTCGGGTGAAACCGATAGTGAAGTGGACGAAGGTGCGAGCTAACAAGCTCATGTAATCGGTTGTTCAGCTTTTCAGCCTAGTAACTTGCCAACTGATACCACCATTTCTCATGATCACAAGTACAGCGCTCTTTGAAGAAATCGCATGAGACTCATAAAATTGTTTAGATTGCGACGGTGGCAATGGCAGATCGCATAAAAGGGGTTTGGGGTAACAGCCGCCGGTACTATGGCAAATCGTAGCCCAGAAAGAGGTTGACTCTGGATTCTATACCATGGGACCCCACCATTTCGCATACCCCACCACTTCGCACAGCC